>JANHJO010001416.1:337154-351098 GCA_032468235.1 Pseudoxyrhopus heterurus | reverse complement strand
TCACATTATTTGTACGTTTTTGGATGAGATGAATGTATTCATGTGTTTGTTACAGCAATTACACACATGTGTGAACCAAGCTCGTTCTCACTATTGTACTAGTTTTGTACAGTCTGATACTCTTTTTTTGCCTCCCGTGTAGTTTCTTTTTTTGTTTGTAAATAATGTAGTTAGAATTTAAAAATCTATTGGTGTATTGTAGCCCTCAGACTCCATTGCCATGCTTCTGGATTGCTGAAGTCTGACAACAAATTGCTAGATTCCAGTAGAGATTTTAAAAAAGGAATATAAATTGCTTTTATCATTTGAATACACTTTGCATACCTTAAAAGTTCAAATCTGCTTTACAGAAATTCCCAACAGATTTTTAAAAAGAATAAAATATTATTGTGTCCACTTGCATGATGTGAAATAAATTTCGTTCTTTCCCCATGATCCCTGAAAATACTAGAAAAACATGCAGAGCTGGATGCAAAGTATTCAGGTGTCATTTCTTTAAGAAATGCATTTTCTGAGATGTAAGATGTATCCTGTTCTTTTGAGAAACAGTTCCATCATAGCCAATACTATTATCTCACATTTAAATTTCATAACCTTTTGACAAAGTGGTTGAGAATGAGTAAGAAGTTGTCATATTTTTCACTGTTCTATATAATTTTATGCTACTTTTGGCTAATGTTTATTGTTTCCTCCCTCAGATTGAATGTGAAGGCATTCATCAGCAATGTTAGAACAGCTCTTGGAGCTACAAATCCCGTAAGTATTTTTTTTTCCTTCAGGTTAAATTATTTCACTGTCTGAATATTGAGCTTAAATATTTCAATTTCCTATTAATAGGCTGTGAGGACATCCGCCATAACCTTACTAGGCGTCATGTTTCTGTATGTTGGTCCCCCTTTACGAATGTTCTTTGAGGATGAGAAACCTGCTCTTCTTTCCCAAATAGATGCAGAGTTTGAAAAAGTAAGTCTTTTTTGAAATGCTGAAACATTTATTGTTTGCGTGATCCATTTCAACTGACTCCAGTATCTTTCTTACTATTGCTAATAACACAGTGAAGTAAATGAGCAATCTGCTGAGGCAGTCTTGGAAGATCGCATTAGCTGTTCACTGACTGAAGATGAGTTCTAGTGTTTCAGATGGAAATGTTTGTCAGATTTTTATTAATATGAGTATTCATTCTTTGAGACTACTTATACTGTAAAATTCATTGTTTGATTGGTTATAGAAGCTGAGTATTTGGGTAGTATACTAAACAAGCAGCAGGTTCAATGGTGTATCACACAGTGTCATGGCCTGTAGAGGTAGTCCTCGACTTACAACATTTCATTTAGTGACCGTTCAAAGTTACAACAGCATTGAAAAAAATGACATGACTGTTTTTCACATGACCATTGCAGCATTCCCATGGTCACCTGATCAAAATTCAGATGCTTGGCAACTAGTTCATACTTACGACCGTTGCAGTGTCCTGGGATCACATGATCAGCTTTTTCAACCTTCTGACAAGCAAAGTCCATGGGGAATCCAGATTCACTTAACCGTGTTACTAATTTTAACAACTGGTGATTCACTTCACAAACGTGGCAAAAAAGTCATAAAATGGGGCAAAATGCAGTTACTGATTTCTCACTTAGCAACATAAATTTTGGGTAAGATTATGGTCGTAAGTCGAGGACTACCTGTATCTTGTCTGATCCCTCCATTTTGGGCATTATTTGCATGATTTTTAATTAGCACCACACAACGTTGTACAGTCATGTGAATTAAAATGCCGAATGCTCCCTATCAAAATAATGCAAAGTAATTTGGTAAGTATATGCATTTCAGGTGCAAGGACAAACACCACCTGCTGCAACTCGAGGCAGTACAAGGCACAATATTGGCAGTGATGATGGAGAGGAAGGAGAAGAACAGGAGGATTCAGGGAATGATGTCATGGACCTCTTGCCTAGAGCTGACATCAGGTTTTTATACTTTGTTTCTATTTGATTTGGTTTTTATGCTGCTTTTTTATTGAAATCCAAAGCAGGAATTGATTGATTGATTGACCGATTGTGTCCTATCAAGTCATTCTTGGCTCCTAGCGATTACCTGGGTAGACTTTCTCCGCGATAATTTGTCCCTAAGCTGGTATTTTATAGGTCTTCCAATGGTGTGCTCATCACCAGTGTAACTGAGTCTATCCATCTTGCTGCTTGGCTTCCTCTTTCCTTTCACCTTTCCTAGCCTTGAAGCCTTCTTCAGAGATCTAGGTCTTTGCATTACATGTCTGAAGCAGGATCATTCGAGCCTTGGTGGTTGCTCCACCAAATGGTAATTGGCATATTTCTTGACTGTTCGTTCCTTTACTACCATTGCCAATTCTAAAGCTGGTTCTATCTATAGCCCGTTTGGTCTTCTTTAAATTTTAGTCCCATTTTTCACTACACTCTTTACTGTTATTACTAGAGCTTGCAGATCCTTTGCATTTTCAGTTGTCAGGATAGCGTCATCAACATAGCACACGTTGTTGTTGTTTCTTCCGTTTAAAACCATGCTCATTTTCTTCCATTCAAGCTTTTCTTAATATATATTCAACATATGGGTTGAATAAATAATAGAGAAGACTCCTTTTCCAACTTAGAGTCAAATAACACCAATCTTGCGCGAGCTGCACTGGCTACCCATTGGTCTCCGAGTGCAATTCAAGGTGTTGGTTATTACCTTTAAAGTCCTACATGGCTCAGGGCTTCAGATGCTTGGCAATTGACTCCTAGTTATGATGGTTGCAGTATTCCAGGGTCCTATTATCCCCTTTTGCGACCTTCTGACAAGCAGAGTCAATGGGGAAGCCAGATTCACTTAACAGTAGTTTGACTAATTTAACAATTACAGTGATTCCCTTAACAACTATGGCAAGAAAATTTGTAAAATGGGGCAAACTCGCTTAACAAATGTTTCACTTAGCAACAAAAATGTTGGGCTCAATTGTGGTCGTAAGTTGAGAACTATCTGTATTGGCAATGCTTAGCATATATATTTAAGATTTCTTAAGCAATCCAGTCCAATGAGGCAGCACAGGACTTGTGGGTGGGAGACAAAGCAGGAATACTAGTTGGTAAAATAATGAAATACGATCTGAATATAAAATAGTACAATATAAAATAATATTTAGTTTATTTAATAGATTTATATGTCCCCCATCGCCCTCCCCATCTTAAACACAAGTCTGGGTATCTTATAAAATATATATAAAAGAAATTTACAATTAAAAGAACAATAACAGCTGAATCCTCTGAAATATAATATGTTTAAAATTATGGAACATCTTGAAATATCGTAAGACGATAAAGCAGAACAGAAGGCAGAATAGCACAGTTTTAACCAATAAATACATGCTAATTTGGGTATTAAAAACTTATCAGTGTCAACTATAAAGAAAAGGGAGAAAACTTGTCAGCTGGAGGACTTGTATGAGGATTGCTGCCTAATAAATCACTGACAAACATGGAGCCCTGAGAGAGCATCCCCATAGCATTTTAAAAGGCAGACAGCAACTTGTGCTTTATAAGTTAGGTATGTTAAGGACAATTTCTCCATGTATAGGTATATAAACTGTTAATTGTTAATCTATAACATATTTTATAATTTGCATTTTCTGTCTTGACTGTTACCACATAAGATGCTTATAGTTTGCTCCTTCTTGTTTAAAGAGAATTGAGGATGAGCTGTTGGGTTGTTGTTTTTTCCTTTACAGTGATAAGATCACATCTGAGCTGATATCTAAGATTGGGGATAAAAACTGGAAAATCCGAAAGGAGGGTCTGGATGAAGTAACCAGCATCGTCAATGAAGCCAAATTCATACAGCCAAATATAGGCGAACTTGCACCTGCCTTGAAGAGTCGTCTCAATGATTCCAATAAAATCCTGGTATGCTTAAAATGAATAACAAATTTGTTACAGTCAGTCTTCCATCCTTTATATTCCAGCTTAATTTAGATCTTATAAACAGAAACGAAATGAAAATGTCACTAAGCATTACTGCCATTTAATTTATTTTATGTAATAAAATATTTTTACAATTGCTAGCTTGTCTGTTGATGCATCTCATTCTCGTGGGGAAAATGGTACTGCTATATTCAATGAACATCAGAGAGGTTACTGTAAAGGAAATGCACTCTCCCATAATACGCAGAAGAACACAGTTGAGCTTTGTTTAATCTATTTGTAGCACATACACCAAAGCACAGCTGGGGAGATTGTGTAACTTCCTCTTAATGGTGCTTCTGTTTTTCATGAAAGGCTAGTATAGAGAATCAAAATCTTGTGATTTAAATCAAATCGGAATTAGATTATAGCAGGCAAAGAGGCCACAAGGATACTGCAGATTTTCTTTGTAGGGAAGTTTATGTCCTTGATTGGGAATTTTGGAGGTATTTTAAAAGAAATACATAACCTTATGTGAAATACTACACCAGTATTTTTTCCTTACAGGTAATCGCCGACTGACAATCATTGGTTCAGCAATTGTTCAGAATTATGACAGTGCTGAACAAAGGGACTTACGACTTGTACTTGAAATTATAATTGCTATAGCACTCCGTGGTCACATAATCAGAATTCAGGAGTTTAGCAAACCTCTTGCCTTTACAACTGACCACGGGGACACTACAACTATCCCTACCTTCCTGTCTTTCCCCATTTTGCCTTGCTGGGTCTACTTCCCACAAGGCTGGGTTCACACAAGCTTTGGGCCTGCCTCCTACCCTGCTGGGTCCCATATACCCTTGAGCCTCCCCCACCCTGTCATGCCTTGCTCCGCTCCCCTCTTCCAAAGATCACTTTTCCAAGAGTGCCCAGCTGACATGATGCATGGCCTTCCTGCTGGGGCCCCCTTGGGCCATTCTGGAGACAGTCACCATTTGCAATCTCAAATAAAATGGGAAGCTGTGCAAAGGGATGCCTCTGGGTAGAGAGGCCATGGGAGACCCATTCCCTGAGGCACACCAGGCTCTGCTTAACAACCAGTCACTTAACAACTGCAAGAGGAAAAGCTGTAATTGTGGTCATCAAGCAAGACAATCGTGTAGGTGTCTTGTATAATGATTGCAATGCCTCAGGGCTATAATTTTTGGCTTGATTGTGGTCATAAGTCGAGGACTACCTATACTTACCAAAGAAATCTTGATATGCTAACAGAGGAAGCCAGAGATTCCAAAACGTTTTGCTCACATGTTTTGAACAACAGTTGAATGTAGCATCTACCTACCACATTTCCTCCACGTTCTATAGTTTGAAGTGGTTGTGGCAGCTTATTACATTTGATTGGGTTAAGGTAGAAAGTTATCTCTGTTTAAGATATTGTTCTTCAAGCTACCAAAAAAAAAAAAACCATCTTCAAATCCTGTAAAATGATACTGTTTGGTTTTTTTTTTTTTTTAACAAATTGAAAGCTCTCAAGATAGGTACATTCACGCTCTTTTGCCTTCCACTCAGGTACAACAAACACTGACCATCCTTCAGCAACTGGCCACTGCTATGGGCCCAAATATAAAGCAACATGTGAAAAATTTGGGAATTCCTATCATCACAATTCTTGGAGACAGTAAGGTAAGACTGGCGTACTATTTTGAAGGTACTCTTTGAGATTATATTATCCACTGTATACGTTCCAAGCTCTGAATATGTGATCAAAAGATGATGATGGTTTTAGTTTCTCTTTGTGAAAGTTGAAATTGAAGAAAATTAGACACTGGGTGGACATCTGACAGAAATGTGCTGGCTGTGTACTCTCTTGGAAATCCTGAATTTAAGGACTTGACTTCAGAAATCCCTTCCCAGTTCCTTTATTCTGAATGTTTCATCGTCTAATATTAGTACACCTTCTGTTACATTTATTTGTTGCTGAGTGATAAAATAGGCCAAATAAAATGGTTAAGTCTGCTGAAGATGAAAATTGCCCATATAGAATAGAATAATAGAGTTGGAAGGGACCTTGGAGGTCTTCTAGTCCAACTCCCTGCTTAGGTAGGACACCCTATACCATTTGAGACAAATGGTTATCCAATCTCTTCTTAAAAACTTCCAGTGTTGGAGCTTTTACAATTTCTAGAGGCAAGTTGTTCGTTATGCGGTGTTAATGTCCTAGCTTCAAAAAATGGTAATAAGATGTAGTCATTGTTACATCTTATTGGGGTCTAAAGTAGAAAATTGAAGGAATGCAAATGACTTTCCAATTGAAAATGACAAAATGCAGATAAAATAAATATGGATTCAGATAAGCCTTTGGATTTGCATCTAAATTACTGCCCTCCTATTTCCAGGGTGTAAAGGAAAGTGGTTTGAAAGATCTGTTTCCTGAGAGTATGCACTTTCTTGAACTTTAACACATGCATTTCTTGTGTTGCATTAAATTGGCACCTCAGAGATTCAGTGGAAGATTATCCTCTCTTTAAAAGTGTTAAACTCTTGATTGTTTCACAGTAATGAATATAAATGATAGACAGATGCAAGAACCTTATCTGGTTGACTTTCACTTTTCTGGAATATACATAAGTTTGTATATTCGTACATGTATATATTATATCTTATTTTCATTCTCCCCCTTTCCAGAACAATGTACGGGTAGCATCCTTAGCAACAGTAAATGCCTGGACCGAACAGACAGGCATGAAAGAGTGGTTGGAAGGGGAGGATTTGTCAGAAGAACTCAAGAAAGAGAATCCTTTTCTAAGGCAAGAGGTGAGGATTTTAGTCAGTGCAGTCAGTTTGCTTTTGTACTATTATCTTGAAAGAAGTGTCAGTTCAGTAGAAATGTGCAAAACAGTCCATGCACAATATACTATGTTTCAACTCATCTGTTCGCAATCCAAAATGTAGCAGTTCTCCTCTGAGTAGAAATGGTTCTGAGAAGAGCAAGAAAAAAATGAAGACATTGGTAAAGTGGGTGTTTTGTGGCTAACTGCACCCATTGTGGCAGGTGGTTTTGAATGGATTATTACATTAGTGAAAAACCTCAAAGTATGTTGTTAACATTCTAAAAGAGAATCCAAGATTTAAACGGTGATTATAGTAAGGTGTTTCGTTGTTGGGAGAAGTATATTGAATCAGTTTCCGCATCCATTTGCTTAGTTATTGCTCCAATACTGTAAGAGAGATAGCATTAACTGACCAGGAATGTATCAAATCTTTATCTACAGGTTACTTTCTCCTCGTTGTCTCTTTCAAAACTTTTATAAAATTCCTATCCTAAAAAGTGTTTTATTCTGCAAAGGAAAAGGAAGAAGGGAAACAACATGTTGTTTCTATTTGTTCTCCCTAGTGGCCTGCTCTTTGTGGTGTCTTGTTAGTCAGCTATTGCTCCCTTCCATTCATTTTATTTTCCAAATCAATTATTAGTAGATTAGTGGATATCTACTTTTTAATACACCAGTTTAATTGGCTGTTGACCCAAAATGCCAGCAGTTTTAATTATTCATATGTAAATTTGTATAATCTTTACTTAGAATACAGTGTGTTCTTATCTAATAATCTTTCCTAACTTTAGCTTTTAGGTTGGCTCGCTGACAAGTTGCCCACTCTCCGGACTGCCCCATCAGACTTAGTTTTATGTGTACCTCATCTGTACTCCTGCCTGGAGGATCGAAATGGAGATGTTCGTAAAAAGGCACAGGATGCTCTTCCATTTTTTATGATGCATCTGGGTTTTGAGAAGATGTCCAAAGCCACTGGCAAATTGAAGGTACCGAAAACTCTAATAAATTGACTGATTGTTGTCACTAGGTTCATTATATGGAATTTTTATCTTCGTAAGCCACTCGGAGTCATTGAAATTAAATTGGGTGGCCATATAGATTTTCTTAAATAAAAAAATCAATAAAAAAATTCTGAGGGAACAGGGTCAAACAGCTAATGGGAGTATAAATAGTGGCAAGGACAAATGGTATATAGACAAGTAATAGCATGAATTAGTTTCTGGGAAGTAAAGGACTTCCAAAATAGCTTTCATTATTGGGATTTTGAAATCTAATCTAGGAAATCTAAAATGTCTGCATATGGGATCTTATCTATATAAACTTGGGTAATTTGGGATGGGAGCTTTTGAGCAGTTGGGCTGCAACTCTGGAAGTCTTTAGGACCATCTGTTGATATGGCAGAACTTTGGTAACATGACTGAACCATTTTTAAAAGTAGTTCAAATATATTTTATAAGGTTGGAGAGGTAAAAATGGTATCAAAAATAGTTGTTTTGCTACATAATTCACTGCAGTGTGGTATCAGGGTGGTGGGAAACAACCTGTAGGCCATGGCTTGCCCATTCCTCCTGTAGGTTGCCACCATTCCTTTGCACTATGTGCTGACAAGCCGGGAACTGTTTACAAAAATTAATTTCTGTTTAAAGATCTGGAAAGGAAAAGAAAGTTTGGCTTGTAGTCATTTGATCAAGTGGCTTAAACGTAGATACCTAAGCGCTCTTTTTTTTATCTGTAGCCAGCTTCGAAAGATCAAGTACTGGCCATGCTTGAAAAAGCTAAAGCCAATATGCCTGCCAAACCTGCTCCACCAAGTAAGACATCTAGAGCAGTGGGAGCAGCTCCAGCCAAATCTCAAGCCGCATCAGGTAATCTTTCTGCAGTCTACCTATTTGAGAGAACTCCAGTTTTAAGAAAGGTTAAAACCATGAGACTCTGCAATCGTCATAAATATGAATCAGTTGCCAAGCACCTGAGTTTTGATCACATGACTATGGGGATACTGCAACAGTTATAAGTGTGAAAAACGGTCATAAGTCATTTTTTTCAATTCCATTGTAATTTCAGTCACTAAATAAATTTTATTTAGGAGATGGTTCTGCGCAAGTGGCTGGCAAGTACACACGCAGTTCCATTTGCATGAGCATTGTGCGTGTGCACCAGCTACTCATGCAAATGGAGCACGCACACTTGCCCACTGTTGTGCAAATGAGGATGCATGTGTGCTTCTTGGCCGTTTCCGTAGCTTGGTTGCAATCCCCTCATGGCCCCCTAGTGGGATGCGGCCCACAGGTTGTGGACCCTTAGTTTAAAGTATATGTTGAGAATTATAGCATGTTTTGTAAACTGGCAGAAGAAGGGGTTGGTAGTTTTAATCCCAAGCCTATATAGTGTAAACTAACAAATTATTCCTTAGGTTCCAATGAAGATTATTTATCTAGCACAATGGAGACTAAACCTGATACCAAAAAAGCCAAAACAGGAGGAAGCGCCCCTAAAACCAAGGTAAATGACAACAGTGGGTCCTGGTTTACTTGGCTTTGCAGTCATTGCTAGGAGATTTCTAACTTTGGGATAGCACTAGTCCCAAGAATTCCTGCCCCCATTCATATTCTGGCAGGCATTGCTTCTGAGGCAATGCCTATCTCTCTAGACAGGACCAGTGATGAAATGAGACTTTGCCATGGAAGACAGGCTGGAAGGTTGCTTGAGGGAGAGAAGAAGTAGGGCTAAGTCCTCTCTGTCAGGCAATGACTGGCAAGGACCACAAACCTCTCTTTACTTGTCAAAGAAGGATTTGCCAAGGACCTTCTAGGCAAGGAGGGAAAAGAGAAAGAAAATTGTCTAATCTGTCTATCTGGTTGTCTTATCCATCTGTCTTCCTGCCTACCTAACACATTTTTGAACTGCCCATCTCCCTCACATTTCTATCATCTAATGATAGAAAATGAAAAGCAGGATTTGGACAGCAGTTCTTAGTGGGATAACTTTTCTGGATGATCAGCCTAGATACAGTATTGCATATCAATCCAGAAATAAAATCAGATAGAGCCCTGGTAATGAAAAGTACTACCAGCTAAGTGGCAGAATGAAATGACCACATCACAACTCTATTTTGCAGCTCATTCTGTTCCATAGTAAAGCTTCATTTAAGAAATTTTTGTTCCATGGTATATTGTAATACTAGTCTTTTTTTTTTTTCATTTTTGACTCACTAGAGATTTTTGTGTCAATGTATGAAAAAGCTTCATGTTGCAGGCCTCAGGTTAATGAAATAATCCTTGTGAAACACTCATGGCAATTGGAGTCTGAGCCTCTTGGTCTTCACCAAGAGGAAATTTGATGGCCTGACTGGTCCCTTCTAACTCAATCCTTCTTCAGTATGATTTACATGCCAGTGATCTTAGATATGTAATATTTCATATATGGTCAATAAATAGGAACAGAGTGCTTAGGCTCTATACTCACATTTATGCAGAAGTAAAAAAAAGTTTAAAAAGTGTTTATGTGGTCAGTACTATTAACTACAGAGTATTTTATGACTTGTTTCAGCATTCTGATGCAAATTCAGGCCTCACCAAAGGCAATAGTAATCTGACAAAGAACAAAGTTATCAAACAGGTAATAAGCGGGTACCACACAGAGTGGCTGGTACACTGATTTTTATATACTTGCTGCACTAAACACTGTTATGGCCTTTGTCTTTACTCTGCTAACTAGGTACTTGAGGTCTTCAGTGCACATTCTAACACAAACTTCTGTGTAGGGGAAATACTTGGCTTGCATGCTGATGGGATAGATTTGTTCTAAATAAAGGAATTCCTATTGACTTCAATGAGATTAGTCCAGAGGTGCAGAATGGAAAGCTGTTTAAAACTAGATTATAGGAGCTTGTTTTACGGGGAAATGAGCTTACTATTGTTTTGTTTCTTAGGGTATACAAGGGAAAAAGGTTCCAAGCAAATCCAATTTGAAAGATGATGATGACAGGTCTGGCCCAGTTTTTATTTTAGTCCTAAATGGAAAAGAGCAAAGAATGAAAGATGAGAAAGGATTAAAGGTGAGAGAAATGCTCAGTGTCTGATTTATGGGCTGTATTAGATATTAATTCCTATTATAAACTATATTTACTTTAACACTGGAAATCTCCAGATAGAAATACATGTGGAGATCACTTAAAGTTATTTATTCACTTAATTGTAAAAATGCATATTCTGCTCTAATGTACTTATCAATGTTATTAACAGTTCACTGGACAAGCATACAAAATTAGAAGTAGTTCTATCATTCTTTTTTGTTAAGCATGGTCTACAAAATATGCCAAGTTTGTTCTGAGTTACTGAGCTTAAAACAAGTGAATTCTTTTGGAAAAGTTCATTGGGGAGGTGTCCCCTCATTCAGTATTAGGGAATGTTTCTACAATAACAAAAATATTTTATTGTATTTTTTTAATGGGAAGATTGCTAAAATTGTACCAGCTGGCATCAGGAATTATGGGAGTTGAAATCAACATAACTTAGAGTCATTAAGTTTGAGAAATACTGCACAGAATGAATAGGCAGAAACAAGCCTAAAATCACTGACTGCATGTGTATGCACCTAAGCATCTATGTTATAATACAGTTCTGAGGTATTAAAATACAAAGACTCAAGATTAGGTCCACTTCAGCCATGAAAGCTCACTAGGTGATGTTTGTGAGATAATCTAACACATTTCCAACAAGAAATCTAGTTGATACAAGTTAACTAGAGGCCAAGGTGGAGCATTAACCCATTTTTTAAAAATAATCTGGACCTATTCAGATACAAGAATAAATTATCCTTTGTTTAAAATAATCAATTGTTTTTTGTATCCTCTTCATGACTGTGTCAAAAGTGGGATGGGTAGACAGTGCTTGCTTGAGGTTTAACCAAACTAGGCTTGGTGAAAGGAGAAAAGTGAAAGTTACAAAGCCACAGCGCTTTGGGTAGTCAAGTAATAATCCATATAGGAAAAAATATTTCTTTTGTAAATATGAATGTCTTTGGTTATGCTAAGAGGATCGATGCTACTTAAAAATTACCTGTGGTTCAATAATGTAGTCTTAGCAAATAAGGAAACCAACTACACACATACATAGGATGTATGTACATGCCACTTACAATTTACAGACTAATTATTTTAAGTAAAATTTAAGTTACAAGTAGGTTAAGTCACAGTTTAATTTTTAATAAGACCATGTTCCCCTCTTCCCTCAGGTTTTGAAATGGAATTTTACTACTCCTCGTGATGAATACATTGAGCAATTGAAGACTCAGATGTCTAGCTGTGTTGCCAAGTGGTTACAAGATGAAATGTTTCATGCAGATTTTCAACGCCACAACAGAGCACTTAGTGTAATGGTTGAGGTGAGGAGCATTGACTTCTGACAGTTGATAAAACAATAAGAGCACTAGTATAACTTTTCCTAGAGCATGCAACTTTTGGAAATGCCTTATTCAATTTAGAGCCCTGCATAATATTCTCATAAGAACAGTGCAATTAGTATTGGCCTCTATCAAGGCACTGAACATGGGCATTTGAAACAAAATTAAATAGCGCAGAGTAGCTGATGCAAGTAGCAATTATGCATGTACAAAACAATTATCTTTGGTCCCTTTGCTACTAGAAAAACCATGGCATAATTTAATTGAAATATAATTTCTTGGTTTATTTTATTGTAAAAGAAAAAACTTTTTTTTTTTTTGCAAAACTTCACCTTAGTTTTTTTTTCCTTTCAAGCACTTGGAGAGTGAAAAAGATGGAGTTATCAGCTGTTTAGATCTGATTCTGAAGTGGATCACTCTGAGGTTCTTTGACACCAACACAAGTGTTCTGATGAAAACTCTGGAATATCTTAAGCTGCTGTTTATCATGTTGAACCAAGAAGAATACCACCTGACTGAAAATGAAGCCACTTCTTTCATTCCCTATCTTACCTTGAAGGTATCCAGAATTTAAAAAGCTGCATACTTGGTGTGTCTTGACCTCTTAGAATGGGTAGAATAAAAAAAAACTAGATATTGTTGCTCACAAAATATAACAAAAAGCAGATTGTGAAATGAGAGCTCCCTCTGTGACAACATTGAGAATATGGAACCAACTCCCCCCTGGGATTCGGATAATTCCCGACCTGCTAACCTTCTGCCGGGCGGTGAAGACCTGGCTATGCCAGCAAGCATGGGGTGGCGATCCCTGAGGGAAGGGTCTGGTTTTAGGAGCTACATGGGTTTTTAAGAACAGTAATGAGTTTTAATATTTTAGGTTTTAGCTATTTATCTAAATTATAGTTTTATATTGTTTTATATTTTAAATTTTTATCACTGTTTTATTATGATTGTTTGTTGTGAGCTGCCCGGGGTCCTCTGGGAATAGGGCGGCATAGAAATTCCAACAAACAAACAAATAAATAAATAAATTTGTTCCACTGGTTAATTGTCCTCACTGTTACTGTTGGAAGTTTCTCCTTAATTTCAGGTTGCTTCTCTCCTTGATCAGTTTCTATCCATCGCTTCTTGCCCTGCCTTCTGGTGCTTTGGAAAATAAGTTGAAATACTAAAAAAATACTGCTATCATGTCACCCCTAGTCCTTCTTTTCTCTAGACTGGCCATACCTAATTCCTGCAACCGTTTTTCATATGTTTTAGTCTCCAGTCCTTTAATCATCTCAGTGCACTTTTCCCAAAGTCTCAACATCTTTTTTGTAATATGGTGATCAAAACTGGATGCAGTAATTGGTTGAAGTGCTTTCAGTAAATAACACTTCATTATCCACATACGTTTTGGAGGATTTTGCGAGACCCATGAAAACTCTGGTGATCATGAATCTTCGTTGTTTTTGCTGCAGAGGTATTACCTCTAGTCCTCTAAAAATGCAATACTCCCTAAGTATGTTTTGCCAATTAAGTTTCATCTTCTATGATCACCAAAATTCTAAGCAAAACTTCTTTCACGAAATTTGATTTCCCAAGAACCTCACCTGCCAATATTTGAAATGGATCTCTCTCTCTCTCTGATTTCTGTAAAAGAATTGAGTACAGGTAGTCCTCAAGTTGCAACTGGGACCGGAATTTCTATTGTAAATCTTTGCCATTATAAATCAAGTCAACCCAATTTTACAATAATTGTTATGGGGGCAGTGAAGTGAATTATGCGTGCGTTAAGCAAATCCAGATTCCCCAATGGGCGT
>JANHJO010001416.1:306592-329106 GCA_032468235.1 Pseudoxyrhopus heterurus | reverse complement strand
GAGAGGGTTGCAAGCCCTGATAGGCGGTATATAAATACATTGCTATTACTATTTGGGGGGGAGGGGGTGTTGTTCCTGTATTCAAATCATTAGATAACAACAAATTTGGTGAAGTTGGAATAGCAAGCCATTATTTGTTATTTTGCTTCCTTAAGCCCTCCAAAAACCGAGTAGTAATGGGAGCTTCTTCCCAATTTCTTTATGAACTGCAGAGAAGGTTGGGAAATAAGGGAGATTTCTTTGACGTAAATTTGGGCTCTCTTCAACAAAGTCCCAGATAATATAGAAAAGAATGTTTCCCATCTGTAGCTTATGAGGATTTCAGAATGTCACTTCTGTTGGAAAGGCAGCAGGCTTCCTGAAATATTAAGGAAAACACGTTGCTTGATTTTTATAGCCAAGCCCGTAACTTGAGTGGCCATTCAGAAGCAATGCATACAGTTCCTCGGGAATTTCAGCTAGATCTGGATGAAATAGAAAACGATAATGGCACAGTGCGATGTGAAATGCCAGCACTTGTACAGCACAAACTGGATGACATCTTTGAGCCAGTCTTGATTCCTGAACCTAAGTAAGTGGGGAATTTTGTTTGTTTTGACCCAGTATGTGTATATTATAGGTATAGTGTGTTCTCTTCTTTCTCATATATGAAGTTTCCGCCCAAGGCCATAAAAGAAAAGATCAGAGCAAAAAGAAGTCAATGCTAATGGATGTAACTATAGTTAAATTTAATAGAGCATTCCATTTATAAAATACATTGATTCTCTCATCTGCATATACCAGCCACTGTCTCATACAGAGACACATACATGTTCCTCTCCTTTCTTCTAGTAGCAATGCAAAACACACCCAAAAAATTATCCTACCCACAGAATAGAGATAGGAAAAGGTAGAAGGAAAAAAGGAGAGGAACAAAATAGAGATGAGATGAGACTAGGAGAAGAGCTGACTTGACAGGGAAGGAAAAGAATGAGAGAAACCCTATTCAGGTGTTACAGGAAAAATGTTAAAATTCCACAGGCAAACAGCATCTACTTATTAGCTATATTGGCAGCCATTTGTACTTCCTACCCATGTGCTTGTTTTCAATAATGTATTCTGTATTTCTCAATTACTAAGACTCTCTGCAAAATTTGCAAGTGTTATTTTGGAAGTAGTGTGGAAAGGATTGTCTTCCAGTATTTGCAAAATCTTTCCTCCACCCAGGGTTCGTGCTGTCTCTCCACACTTCGATGACATGCACAGCAATACTGCTTCTACTATCAACTTCGTTATCTCCCAGGTAGCCAGTGGTGATATCAATACTAGTATCCAAGCTCTTGCACAGGTAAGTGGTGTTGCTTGTAGATGGCGGCAACATAGTGCTAAGGATCATCAGCTACCATTTAACAAATCAACAAATTATTTGCGAGAGTGATGAGTTGCACATTTGGTGGAGCTGAGTGTCAGGTGACACATGCACCACTCTGGAATATGTCTTGATGACATAACTAAGTGCACAGGGGCCATCTGACTCGCAGTTCTCAAAAGGAACATAAGTGGTGCCTTCATGGAGCGGACCTCTGGTCTACCTAGTCCAGCATTCTATTCTCACAGTGGTCAACAACTCCACAAGGAAGCCCATCTCCCAGCTATACAGTTGCCAACAAGACTAATAACTATTAAACCCCATGACTTCCATCAATTGATCCAAACCTTTTTGAAGCCAGCCAAACTGGTTGCAGGCACCACATCTTGTAAAGAAAAAGATCTTACGTTCAAGTGCAAGAACATAGAATATTATCTAGATAATTCACTGACTTCCATTTTGATGCCAAGAAGCATGCAAGGATACCTTAACTCTTTGTATTATCTAATAAGACAACATTTATTTAACCTTACTGGGCTTTAAATCAAATTCCTGTTCCTCCGCTACTTGGATTTCAGTCTACTTAACCCTGACGCAGAGTCCTCATTTGCCAGCTGAGGCCCCTTTTGTTCCAGGAAGTATTAGGGGGGGGGGGAATGGGCTGGCATGGACTTGGCTTCTGGCTGAATAGAGCACAGCAGAGGAAACGAATGAGGAGGCTTTTGTGGTGCATTCAGTTTGTTTGTTAAGCATATTTCCATGCTGCCACATCAGTAAAGACTCCTTAAATAACTTAGATAACTTTTCATGAATGAAATTTTATTTCTCCTATTAAGAAAATTTATTCTAATTTTGAGACCCAATTTGGCCTAGTAGTTAGGTGACCAGGCTAGAAACTAGAAGATTGTGGGTTACAGTCCCACTTTGGGCGTGAAATCTGACTGGGTGATTTTGGAAAAGTTTATGGGAAAAAACTTTCTTGCTTTATGAAAGGAATACTCAGGGGTGAATTCACATTTTCATCTTGCATTCCCCTAGGGCTAACAATTACTGCAATAGCAGAAAAAAATGAGTTCTAAATTTTTTGTAGTAAATGTGCATATTTGAGACAGGTTCTTTGAAGTGTGAAGGCTGCAGAATTTGTTAAAATAGATAATGCAGGAATAACTAACTTGTGGTGGCACTGCACATCTGATGTTTGGTCTAATATTCTGAGGTTGTGAACAAAGTGATGGATTCCTAGAAAATTGAAATAGAATAGTAGAATGGGAAAAACAATAGTTAAGAGGAGAGATTGGTGATTGTTTTTGCAGCTAGTGCATGCCAATGTCTTGAATACTCTGCTGCATGAAGAAACATAATTATTATGTCTGTATACAGATTGATGAGGTTCTAAGACAAGAGGATAAAGCTGAAGCAATGTCTGGCCACATTGACCAGTTCTTAGTAGCTACATTCATGCAGCTCCGACTCATTTATAATACTCATATGGCTGATGAGAAACTGGACAAGGATGAAATTGTCAAGTTGTACAGTTGCATCATTGGAAACATGATTTCAGTAAGAGTTCTTTATTTCCTTTGCCATTATAAAATGAGGGGGGGGAAACAGTCAAAATTCGGTCAGGTATAATTTTTTTTATTTATTATTTCTTTTATGCAAAATTTATTATTTTACTCTGGAACAGGCATACATTTATCTAAAAAGTAAAGTATACTGCACATCAAGTAACCTTAATGTAGAATCTGGTTGCTTGGTACATAGTAGGCCAAGTTGCATGTTTTTTACTCATTCACAAACTTAGTTCCTAGAAGCCTAATTAAATTTTAAAAATACGAAGTTTGTCTACTGTTTGGAAAACAGATAAATAGTTTTTATTTAACAAAGTGGGGGTCACGATGTAGTATTTTATCTTGTTTGATGTGCTTGGGTTAAATGATTTAGATATTTTACACACATTAATATTTTAATTCTTGAAGTGCTATTTTCAGGAATAAGTAAATGCAGCTCCCCAAATAGATAGCTCCCCAAGTGCAGTTCTTATAGCTCTGATCTAATTAATCTGCTGCAGTTTTTAGCTGCAGTGTCAATAATCTGACATCAACATTCTTTAAAGTACAAACCATGCCTTTAAGAGGTGTGGCTTGTGTTTTATTATTGTGTTGTGGTTTGCCACTGAATTTCTTTAGGCTGGCATGTGAAGCATCCCCTTCGCTTCAGTCCTGCACCACAGGTTCTTTCCGCTCATCAACACTTCTAAATATATTTCTTTAAAAAAGGCTTACTGAGAGGGCAAGCAAAATGCAACATTGTTTTCCCATAGTGACCAATCAAATATTGGGGCTCTAAAGGGGTTATTGAGGCATCTAAATTTTATTCAGAAGAGAGAATTATATGTAACTCTTAAATTCATTTGACAGTTATTCCAGATTGAAAGCTTGGCAAGGGAGGCTTCTGCCGGAGTGTTGAAGGATTTGATGCATGGCCTCATTACCTTAATGCTGGATTCAAGAGTTGAAGATCTGGAAGAAGGCCAGCAGGTTATCAGATCTGTCAACCTCTTGGTGGTAAAGGTTCTAGAGAAATCTGACCAAACCAACATATTGAGGTAAATAACTTGATGATAAAATGAAAAAAGTATTTTTTTATAGTATAATCATCTGCCATAGCATTTAACACTAATATTCCAGCATGTGCTTGATGAAATACTTTTGTTCCTCATTATAATTGGATACAGTTGAGCAATGCTTCAAATTCAGTTCAGAAGAGATGGTTTTGAGCAGGGGTGTGAAACTGGCAGCCTGCAGGGCGGATGCATCATGTGCAGGGCATGCCCACCCCAGCTCCGTGAAGGGGGAAAATATCGTGAAACGTCATGTGACACGCCGAGTTTGACACCAGTGATTTTTAGAGCATAAACACTCCCTGTAGCTAATTAAAGCAGCCATATCTGTTTTTCTAATTGTGTGGTTGCAGTGGAGGCCTTTCTGCAATATCCAGGCAGTCTTAGAAAAAGTCATGGATGCTTTCATGAATTACAGATAGGTGTTGTGTTTATATTCTGTTGTATTTTGAACAATCTCCCAGGTAAAATCCCAAGTATCATACCCCTCTGCATGGTACTTGCTGATTCTCTGTGAAAATATGTATGATTCTTGCAGTGGTTATATTTAGATGAAACTTAGGAAATTGTTGCTTGCTTTGTGGCAGACTGGCTTTTATGTCAATTGTTGTTATATGTATTGTAATTTACATAATTTGTATTAGAGTTTTAAACGTTAGCCAGCCAGAATCACCACAGTGAGATGGGCAGCCATATAAATCAAATAAATAATGCTACTTCACTTAATTCTTCTAGTGCCCTGCTTGTTCTACTCCAGGACAGTCTATTAGCAACTGCTAGTTCTCCCAAGTTCTCAGAACTTGTAATGAAAGTGAGTATGTAGGTTTCTTTTCAAATTTGAAATGGCATAATGATACGTATTGCCAACTTTTCTATTGAAAAAATTACAACATGAATACAACTTAGGGTGGCATACTGTTATTAATAGATAAACCTAACAATAAAAACTAAAGGTTTAAAAATCTCTGTAAAGAGTTGGTGTCTTAATGATCAGTAAACTGATTATGTCCAATATAATTGAGCGGACATGAATATTTGTTCATGACCATTTAAGCTTTTAAAACATCAAGTTTGTCACTGATGACTCTGCATTAGAATATGCTTTTCCATAAGTAACTGATTTTGGTTTGTAAACATTTCTCTCCTGTCTCCAAGTGCTTATGGAGAATGGTAAGACTTCTCCCTGAAACCATCAACAGTATCAACCTGGACCGAATCATGTTGGACATTCACATCTTTATGAAGGTGTTTCCAAAAGAGAAATTAAAGCAGTGTAAAAGTGAATTCCCAATACGGACTCTGAAGACCCTGATTCATACATTATGCAAACTGAAGGGACCCGAGGTAAGACCAAATGGATTTCTTCCAATGTGTGAATGGTTCTTAGGAATATTTAAAATATTCTCTCTAAAATTATAATGTTCCTTTCTAGATTCTAGATCATCTAACAATGATAGACAACAAGAATGAGTCTGAATTGGAAGCTCATCTGTGCAGAATGATGAAACACTCCCTGGACGAAACTGGAAGCAAATCTGATAAAGGCACAGAAAAAGGCGCTTCCCGTACTGTAAGTATTTTGTATTTTAAAATAGAAAGAAAACAGCTGTTACCTTAAAGCTGGTTAATTTTGTGAGTGCACAGTTGGAACTTTTGTGAATTACCGGTATATCATTTTTACTGTATTGGACTTTTAGCCTAGATTACATAGAAGGCTGAAGACGCTCTCTGAGATGTGTCTGGATTAGGATGTCAGAAAACACAGGGAGGCCTTTTGCAAAACGTTTGCTTAGCTACAGAATATCTCTTGCACAATAGCATGTTTCAGGCTGTATACAAATAGGGCAACATACCTATTTCCTTTAAACAATCAATTTTCTCTTTTTTCATGCATTTACTTATAACATTTATAACATCTTTCTTGAAAAGTGACTTATGGTCATTTTTCACACTTACAGCCATTGCAGCATCCCCACGGTCACATGATCAAAATTTGGAAGCTTGGCAAGCAACTCATATTTATGACAGTTGCAGTGTCCCAGAATCATGTGATCACCTTTTGCAACCTTCTTATAAGCAAAACCAGATTCACTTAACAACTGTGTTACTAACTAAATGACTGAAGTGACAAGAAAAGTCGTAAAATAGGACAACATTCACTTAACAAATGTTTCACTTAGCAACAATTTTGGACTCAATTCTGGTCGTAAGTCAACATCTATCTGTACAGTACAGAATGCTATCTATCCATGACGTTGTTCTTGCCAAGGAAAAAAGAAGCCTTGCATGAAGTGATGTTCAAAAGAGATGGCTTAAGTGTGTTGTGTTTAGGGTAGTCATAATTATAAGGCTAATTTCTGGTTCTGATTGACAGTCATAATTCTCAAAGCAGTACAGATATCAAATTTGTCTGTTGCTGCCTATAATTTGTAAGTGGCAACATTTGAAGACTCACTCTTTTCTTTTTCCTCAACTTTGTGCCTTCAGGCCACTATCTTTACACATGGCCATTTGAAGCTTGCTTGTATAGTAGTGTGCACAGTACAGTATTGATAATATTTGTGAACTCTACCATAGTATTCAGAACTCTGCTACTAGTGAGCCCAAAATCATTATGTTTGCTATTGTTAATAAGTTGACATTAATGCTGCCTGATTTCTTTTCTAGAATAGTGGTTTGTTTTCTTTAAATTAGAAGATACTGTCCTAGTTTTCCCCCTCATTTATGTTTTGTAAATCTGGCTTACCTGTCATAGTGTTCTGCCTGTGTTTCTAAAGATGCTTCAGCTACTTAAATGTCGATTCCTCTAGATTTTTTCATTTGTTTTTGTGCATTCTTTGGTTGTTCTTTGGATTTTTAATTTGTTTTGTTAATTAATGTCCAAATTCCTTTTATAGGATGAAAAGTCACCAAAGGCCAAAGTAAATGATATTTTGGCAGAGATATTTAAAAAAGTTGGTTCTAAAGAAAACACTAAAGAGGTAAGAAGTATGCCTAGAACAAAAAAAAAGTTCTCTTTTTTTTCTGCACCTGGAAGAAACTCATTGTATCTCAAGATTTGGCCTACTTGACTGTTTGGGGTTTTGGCAAAATTTTTAGATGGGACTTGTAGAACAATAGTTTCAACACTTTTCTTCCCTATCCCCGCTGAACACTTGGCCAAGCCATACCCTTTCTCTTGTTGTACTTCATGCCACTGCTGTGTTTGTATTTTAGCACAGTATAATCCAATACGTTCGTACCCATCCTTTTCCCCCAATCATCCCAGCTCTTTCTTTCCCTTACCTTCTCTTCACTGCTACTGACTTCATTTTTTTTCTAATCTTTTCCAACCTGGAATGCTTATAACTGGGACCAGTATGCAGAACCAGCCACAAACTACCTAAGCCTTCTCTTTCATGCAGGCTGTGGTATATTCACAGAGCATTTTGCACATCTCTATCAGTTGCACAGGGGGGGACAGCTTTGCAACCTCACATAAACATCTGGACTAGCCTTTAGGAAAAGTTTAGAGCCTAGCTGTTAGGAAAGGTTTAGAGCCTAGCTGTTGAACTTAAACAGAGAATACGTAAATCAACCTTTGACATTTTAAAGTAGGCCCAGGAAAGACCCATTTGAAATCCTAATGACCAAATAATAGGATGTTCAGCTCGGAGCCATGATATTGAACTGGCGTTAGTATACAACAGTCGGAAACTAAATCTTCAGAGCTAATGCCCATTTTTATATGTACAACTTTTAATAGCTGAGGCATTTTGTTTTTAAAACAGGGCCTGGCAGAGCTGTATGAATATAAAAAGAAATATTCTGATGCAGATATTGAGCCCTTCCTAAAAAACACCTCACAGTTCTTCCAGAGCTATGTAGAACGAGGTCTCCGGCTGATTGAAATGGAAAGGGAAGGCAAAGGGCGGATTTCTTCCACAGGTAATTTGATATGAACTTGCAGCCAACAGCACTTGTGTTGATGAAGCTATCAGATTTTTCCAGGGTCAGCAGAACAGGTAGAGAATTTCAGAAGTAATATATCAACTTTCTTAAAGTACAGGCCGGGTGTGACATTAAGCAATTATAGTGGCTATTCCATAATATTCTCATTATGCAGGTAACATCTACAAATAGAATACTAGAATGTTGCACATGGTATATCAGTAGACTTGTTGATTAACTTTAAGCAGAAAGATATTTGAAGTAAAGACCTAAAGTAAAGATATTTAACGTAAAATCAGCATGGCTCTTGTTCCTGTAACACAGAAAAAAATATCAGAAGGCCAGAGCAGACAGGAATGGGCTGTGCTACGAAGATGTCAGGCACAAAGAACCAAAGTGACACTGAGCTGATTAGACTTGCTTCTTTATAGTTGCTAGCGTAATTTACAAGAATATCAGCAGACTGACTACATTCTCTTGGGAATAGGTTTGCAAGTCGCTCTACTCCATCCCAGTCTAACTGGAGATCTCATCACTGATGATTTCCCATGCCTGTTTTATTTCAGTTATAAAGAAGGCAGTGCTTATGTAGGAAAGAGTCATTTTATAAACTCATCCCACACGGTCCAGTAAATATGAAAAGCACAAAAAAGTGGGTAAAATGTCCTACCTACTTTATTGACTGGGCATTACCAGATCCAGCTTTGCATCCCCAGAATAAGGCACAAAGATAACATAAGCAGTTATGCCATGCAAACTGTCAAGCACAGGAAATTGGGAGTTCAGGGAGTTCAAATAAATATAAAGGTTTATTGCAGGGGTGTCAAATTGGTGGCCCAAGGGCTGGATATGTCATACGCAGACCACGCTCACCCCAGCTCTGCAAATGGGAAAAATGGGAAACATCATATGATGGCAACATGATGCTGCGAGTTTGACACCTGTGGTTTATTGCAACCTTATGTACAAGAATCTGAACTACTAGCAGTCAAAGCAAATTGGTGATAGATAAGAATCAATGGAATTCAGGGTGGGCTGGACTTAGATCTCTTGTGGGCACAAAGGGACTCAAGACTGATGATGCCTTTGATTCCACCTTCAGTGTCAGCCTGGTCATCTCCTATACAAACCTAGGTAACATCCCATTTCAATTTTTTGTTGGAAGTTCGATTTGACTCATTTGTGGCTTGTGATTTTTTTTTATTTTGTAGGAGTTTCTCCACAGATGGAGGTATCATGTATTCCCACTCCCACCAATGTAGTTTCTTCTGCTATCGGAAATTCAAACGGGGAAGAGGTGGGGCCATCTGTCTATTTGGAAAGATTAAAAATCCTCAGGCAGCGATGTGGCCTTGACAATGCAAAGGTAGTTAAAGTAGAACAACTAGAAAGTTTTTGACGTATTTGTTTTAATTGTTTATTTAGTTTTTAACATTTCATCTAGTTTTAGGACTTGTATGGAGTTCAGGTAAATGTTTTAGGTCATAGTTATACAGAATTATTGAAAATTCAAAAGGGTTTACCAGCCTTTAAGCACCATTTCCAAAAAAAAAATCTGAGTTATGGCACAAATCTATATTTCACTCTTTTTGGTTACTGGTGATTGTTTTCGGTCTATGTCACAAGTTTAATATTATATCAGCATAGATGAAGATAATGAGCAAGACTGCATACTCCATCCTTTGAAAAACATTGCAAGAAAATATTAATTCCATTTATGACCTTGGCCATAGTGAAGATAAAGAAAAGAAGATAAGGATAATTTTTTAGCATCCTTTCATTTCACGTCTAAAACATAAGTAAACCTTCTCTTAAGAAGATTAGTTATAGTGGTATTGTTAGAGCCAACCTGCTTGATTTGATAAAAATACGATAAGCACTTTTTGAATAAGAGTTTCCAATATCTCTCCCCACAGCAAGAAGACAGAGCATCACTGGCCACCACACTGTCCAAGCCATCAGCCCCCACTGTTGCATCCTCTACAGATATGCTCCATAGTAAGCTTTCCCAGCTCCGCGAATCACGGGAACAATACCAGCACATTGATCTGGACTCCAATCAGACCCATGCTGGCATTGGAAGTACCACTTCCTCTTCTACAGCATCCAATATTGATGACTTGAAAAAAAGACTGGAGAGAATAAAAAGCAGTCGCAAGTGAAATTGCGTGAGACGGTTTGGCTATTGCAGAGCTATCCATCTTTAGTTGACTAAATTAGAAGTCTTCATAGTTAAGTGGCCTCATGCAGGCCTTATGTATACAAACTGGTTCTGTGTATAATACAGCAGATCTTGGAGGAGGATCCAAGTCAATGTGGCACAAATCTTTGTATATATTTTGCTTCTTTGTGAGCATTTCTTGACCGTAGAAGAGAGTCCGTGTACTAGTTTTAGTGTACAGAGCTGTAAACAAGTCTCCTGCTCAGTCCAATTTCTCAAAACTTGGTTTTATTTGTTAAGTTGTCTTATCTTAGCTCTCTTAAATCTTAGAAACTTTTCGTTGCATTCATTTTTAATTTTGTGAATTACTTCTCCATATTATCCTTGAACTGTTTCTGTATGGACGCATGGCATGAAGCAAGTAATTTAAGTGTCTTTGTAAATAAAGTTTGCATTAACTCTCTGTGGGAGCAGCAGTGACTTGGTGACAAATGTTCATCCATGTTCCTAATTGCTATTGTGACTCCGCATTTTAATTGTTAAGTGAGTGTGTGTCTGAGTCACTATAGCAAATGAACTTTCATTGGGAAAACAAGGAGAAGCTGAGATACTAATGTACAAATATGTTCCAGATGAAGGAAATGTTTAATAATAATATTGTGCTTACAGAAAACACTTGACCCAAAGCCAGAATATTTTACATCTCAGACAATATTTTCCTAGAATCTTAATTGAGGACTGGTTTTAAACCTTTTTGAATATTACATTTCCTCAAGATAGTGGAAGTATTCTGTACTTAAGATGGGCAAATAATTAGGTTTTTCTTAATGTTACTATAATGGTGAATCCATTTTCTCTTTCTATCCCAGAAGCTGCTAGCAAGTTCATGTTAAATGTATCACCAGAAATTGTAATAATGACTGAAATATTTGGGACTCTACTTCCAAAATAATTGTGCTTTGAAGTGAATGGATATTGTGACCATTGAAGCTCACACTATTTGTCACAATATCCATCCACTTCAGAGCACAATTGTTGAGAGTTGTGAGAAATTATCTGGCTGACTTACATCTCCTTTATTAATGATTGCCTCATAAGATCTCTTCCTCCAGGTATCATAACAAAGAGTTTCTGTAGTCTCTTTAGCACCTTCCATGTTCCTACTATATGTCCTGTATCATACTTCCTGGAGTATCAGTTACTTTTATGTCTGACATAGATTTCATTTACATCTTTATGCCTGTTAAGCTTTGGCTGATAGCGCTGGTACTATACAGTAGTTCTCTACTGCAACCAATCAAGCTTGGTAATAATCTGTAAAAATATAATTGGTCACTAGGTGCATATATGATATGTAATCTGGTGGAAAATTGGTGTAATAAGCATACTTATCCATAATATGTAGATTTTCCTACTTAGAAGATTATCTCTACTTGCCTTGAAACCTATTCTAATTTGCAGTCTTTTCAGTTGAAACTACTTCTTAAAGAATTACTTGCCTTAGCTAGGAATATTAAAGAATGAATCAGCACCTATCTAAGTGGGTAAAATATCTTTTGTGTTTAAAAACCACAATAATAACTTGCTAGCACTATGATGGGCCTTGAAATGGTGCCAAAATATATGTATTTTGCTAACATAGTTTTCTTCTGGTACATTATTTGAAATAGTAACAAATCCCTAATTTTTCAATAATACACAAGTGTTCGCTTATAGAATCTGGAGATAAATATTGGATTATAATATTCAAGTATTAGAAATAATATTTGGAAGTGAAGCCTCTGAGCTAAAATATATTTAGCCATGTTGTCTAACAATATACTTAGCTTCTTTCCTTTTCTCCTTGCAGTCTGTGGCTTTTTATCATTTTGATAATACCATTTTAATATTGATTTCCAAAATGCTGCATAGCATTTAAACTATTCTTATTAGCTTTAACTTAGAATTAATGGAAATGTTTCTACAGTACATTTGAATAAATGTTACCTTTTACTATTAATTTCTCTGTACTTCCTGAATCTTGGTGATACAATTTTTCAGTGGAGTAACTATGAAATCTTTTCTAGAAAAGAGAGAACTAAATTTTTTTTGTCAGTGGTTCAGAGGATGACATTTTCTCAGTTACTATATAGAGAACATATTTCTTGGTATCAACTTTGTTACTTAATGGATGCTTATGTAATATATTCAGTTTCCTCTTCTGTCTTTATAGAGCTTCACTTAGTAAGTGGAGAAATGTTTGCTGCTGCATTAAAAGTGACTGACAGCTCTAAAAATAGTGAGATCATTGCATTGTTGCTGCTATGAGTTTCTCTGAAGAGAAGGAGTTTAGTTCTATTCTGCTCATCTATAATGTGTCCTATTTAATGCAAAGTGGGCTATGTGAGTGACCTATTATTCTTGGCTTCCCTTTTTCCTTTTTGGGTTGAGTGAATAATAGAACTGGCAATATAGAAACATACAAAGAAGTTAATTTTTGCAAAATCATCTATAACTCAACGTAGTACAAGTTCTGATGCAAATCTACTGTCCGGTGGCTGGTTCTCACATCTCATTGGCACCAGCATATGAAAGCATTGATAATTCAGCTAGTTCCAATGTCAGCATCACAATTCCATCAGACCATTGGGAGAAGAAGTACTTATGTGACTGGCTCTGCTTCCTTTTACAGGGAACCTATGATAAAATTATTTTTTCAGAAGAAATCATGCTATAAAGTATATGCAAAGGCTTTTGGTATGTCCTATTAGTGTTAAATAATGGTAGTTTGAGTTTCTCACTGAGTTTGGACATATTTTTAATTAAAGAAATTTTGCATGAACTACAGAAATTAGAATGCTTTCTAACTAAATTAAACCAAATATCTGGTTGGTATTTAGTGTATTGAAACAAATACTAAGTACTGTATCACTCTGAATGAAAAAGCATTTAATGATAGGTTAATTTTTCCTCACGTGATTTCTTGGTCCTAATTTTTTTCATGATGCCTGTGAAACGTGTGTTTAGTTTCTATGCATCCAAAAGCATTGTATTAGAAGAGTTCGATAGAAATTCTGCTTCTAAAATACTGTATTTGTCTAAAGTGGTAGCTTTTACTAGTTAACTCAGGGTTTTTCCCCCAAGTGTTTCATTTTTAATGTCTGTTGCACTAAACTAACAGAAAAATAGTATGGGTACAACAATATTTATTAATCAGTACTAACTAGTATAATAATAGATGCAGGAAAATGGGCATGCAAAATTGTCATAAATAGTTCCAAGAAAAAATTGATGCTTAGATGTTTTCTTTAACCATTTGTTGGGTGAAAAATCTAATCCAAATGTCTGTTCATTAAGAATGTTAAGTTGATGTTGTTTTTGCTTTTTTTTTAATACTCCCACTGCATCTATGTTTCATTTTTACCTTTTTCTTTAAACTATTGAGTGTTTGAAGTATCAGAATATCTGCTAGAGGTTGAAGGGTATGAAGTTACAAATGAAACTGTAAATTAGCCTCTTCCAATGGATACTCCTTGATTGTTCAGGGGAAAATATTTAACTAAATAAATGCTGTTATTGCCAAACTTTAACAAACAAGCATATCTTCTTGTTTCTGGGCTTGTGGGCATGAAACTTGGACAACACTGGTCCAAAGATGCCTTTTCAGCAGCCTGCCCTTTAACGAGATAACAACCTCTCTAACAATGGAATCAATTGTGACATTTAGGATGAAAGCCGTTGTTGCCTTTCAAGCAGAAGGGATCGCTCTCACAAATAGGCTGGTTTTTATCTAATTGAATAAAACGTGGTTGAACGCCTATTTGTAATCCCTGCCATGTTAAAACTCTGCTACGTATAATTTCTTTCCCTCAGAATACTTCACTCTCCAAAGAAACAGGAAAGCCAACTTCTTGCAACTTGTATTATTTGCCTCACAGTTTCCTACATTAAAGGTATACATTTAGGAATGCAGAAACGTTCTGTCAGATTCGAAAGATGAGCTTTGGGTAACTCTGCATGGATGTCCTTCCATTATCTGGATGATTTGGCTGATGCATTCAATAGAAATTGCCTGCAGTTGATTCCAGGAAAAAAAACCAAGTGTTTTATCTAAAAATCTTTATTCAGGAAGGACTCGTTTATTTCCATCCGTAAGCTTTTAGTATTGTACTGTTTGATTATTCAATATCTGTAAACCAAGGGGCAAATGCAAATTTTGACTCCTATTTAACGGCCATGTTTCTCAATAGTCTTTTGCATCCATTTCTTCAGACGGAACAGATGGGTATAGAATCCATATTTGCCATCACGATCACAACCTTCTCCCCAGGAGACAATACCTGCTTGATACCACCGTTTTCCACTTGGATTCTGATAGGGAGGAAAGAAGTGCCACAGAATCAAAGGGGGGGTTCAGCAAATTGCAAATAGTATATGTAGGTCATTTAAAGAAACATGAACAGTACCAGTAGAAGGATTGTGTAATCTACAAGACTATAAGCAAGAAAGAGGTAGCCCATGAACATTTCTGAGTCTAGTTTTTTACCCTTATTTGAAAAGGATAAGGAAAATATTCAACAACAGAATAAATTAAGGTTTATGTCAAGACAAGAACTTCAGAATTTGGGCTGTGTTAGAAGGTTCTCTCTTTTTTCTTTTCAGGTTAGGAAGATCCTATAGGCCCGGCTGGTGATTGCTCTTACTAAGACTTCTCAACTGAGACTGAGGCAGTTGCTTTTTAAAAAGTTCTGACATGCTGAGCTTTGTCTGAAACTGATGGTTCTGATCTTGAGCTCAAAGTTAGCACTGCTATAATTGAAGGGCTATATCTGCTTTTACCACACACTTGCATATGCCACACCCAATGGTAATTGGGAAGACCACCCTTTCCTCACCTAATTTGTAAATCCCTGCTTTCCTGCTCTTAATGTTTAATTAACTTGTAATGCTCTTAAAGTGAAGGAGATGCAGTCCTTTAAGAATATTTCTGAAAAGAAATGAACGGTGGCATTAGCAAGGGAAAATTGCACTCCAGTCCTTGCTGCAGACTGATGAATAGGGGGCCTGTGACACCAGCAGTTTGCCCATTTATGTTTTGTAGTCACACATAGAAACTTACCTTCATGACAAAAGGGCCCCCACTGTCACCCTCACAAGCATCTCCTCTCTTGCTTTCTTCAGGACTATAACCTACAAAAAAGAGCTATTAGTAAAGAGGCTGCACTCTCTTATATTTTTTCTGTTTTTCCCCCCTTGGCTTTTAATGTAGTTCCTGAGTTAATCAGTTTGATACTTAAATTTATAAACCTAGGTTTACTTTTTTTTAAATTGGAGTTATTTTCAGCTGGTTCACTCTAGATTATACCAAATGCTAATTACTGTTTTGTTTTCTTGTTCTGTGTGAACACAGACAATGCCTTTGGTTTGCCAGTTGGTATGCAGAAACTTCATGAGTTTGTGAGATGTTTAGCATGTTTGCTGCCATAAGATGAACAGGCAATCCTGGTTTAAATGATCGAACTATATAGAATTATTTCAAACTAACTTCACAAGATGCTATATTTAATATCAGATCTTTTATTATTTTTATTCCCAGACAAAGTTCTACATATTTTAGCTAAAAATATTTGGTTAAGACTCTGGAAATGGTTTCTTTCAATTCACTATAATCTTTTGAGGGCTTTATAAAATGATGTAATGAATCAAAGTCATAAAAAGCTCTCCTATAAGGGAGATAGACAGTCTCTAAATATGATAAAATAAAATGCAAATAATATGGCAGAAAATTACTGATTTGTTTCATGTGAGATGCTCCACAGATTTTTTTTCCTATTATAAACGTCAGCCCATTATAATATAACTTGTTTAAACCAGGAGTGAGTTGTTAGAGAAGCTGCATTTCTGGTTGTATTTATAAATAAATAAAGTGGATGTTGCTTTACCAAAACATGTTGTTTAAAGTAATGGATGACCCTGGCCAATGTATGGCAAAAAGTGATGTGGTACAGCGCCCAAAGAGATCAGAATCAAGCCCACCCTCAGCCATGGAAATGCACTGTATGAGTTCTGGCCGGTCAATCTTGTTCAGCCTAATCTATCTGATTGTTACAGAAATAAAATGGAGATTTTCCATTTAAGCTGCTTGAACTCTTGGAGGAAATGAGGGATAGAAATCTAAGAAAACTGTCTCCTAAATTAGAAACAATTTTTTCACCCTCATTTAAGTTTTGTTTAGGATATACCCAAGGCAGCTTAAGTTAGGGTATGGTTCTATACCACGGATGTCAAACTCGATCGTGTGACTTTTTTGCCTTTGTGGAGGAGTGGGTGTGGTCTGCACAAGATGCATCCTGCCCGCAGGGCATCCGTTTGACACTAATGTGTGCCATTTCTAGAGGAAAGGGAGAAAGATGTGAGAGGTTCTGTTGTACAGTGTTGTTGTAATTTGGGACTCATAATGGTAGGTGAATTAAAAGGATTCTTTTGTCTATATCCACTCAGTGGTGTCCATTATTGATGTATTTATATTTTGGGAAAGACACTCAGTTATTCCATTTGCTCACTGGAGGAATGGAAGCAGGAGTAGTAATAGGATAAAAGTTGATAGTCTTCCCTCTCATACAATGAAAATAACTTTCCTTCATCCTATTGGCCGACTGCTGTTCCTTGCATGGTGGGCCTTGAAAGCTGTTATTTGAATTGATCAGTACCCAATTGCAAACACACAAAGAATCATGCCTACTTCTGCCTCAGCATCAAGTACCTAGGAAAACTGACCTGCACAAAACATGTTGTCTGTGACTTTAATATTAGTGGATGCCTTACAGATGTCCCGGTTCACAATGGGGAGATTCACCTGCTGCAGCACGCTGGGCAGTTGTCGTGACCCTGCACCCCAGGTGTCAAACAGATTACCCCAGCCAGTAACACGGCCTTTATATCCTGTTAGCAATAGGCTACGGAGCAAAAGTGGAGTTGATTAAAAGATTTTGGAGAGCCTAGAGTGAGATAGATTAATATAGGTAATAGAGATATGGTGCATCATTAATAGAAATAGCATTTAAACTTATACCACTTCATAGTGCTTTACAGCCCTCTCTAAGCAGTTTACAGAGTCGGCATAAACAATTTGGGTCCTCATTTTACTGACCACGGAAGGATGGAAGGCTGAGTCATCCTTGAGCCTGCTGAGATTTGAACTGCCAAATTGCAGGCAGTCGACCATCAGCAGAAGTAGCTGCAGTACTCCATTCTAACCACTATGCCACCGCGGCTCTATCATTAAAACAGGTCATTTATATTTGCTCAATCTGGGCAGTATGATGACCTTTCTGCAAGCAGGACCAATAATCCTTTGTCATCATGCCTAGCTGTATTCCAAGGAGATGTGAAACCATACAAGATTTTGCATTTGACAGTGATGATCTTTTTCAGACAAAGGCCAGTGAGGAGTTCAAACAGATGCAAAAGCTCTGTATTGCTTCTTAAGGATGCTACCACTTATTACCATTATTTTTTATCGCCCTTCTCTTTCCTTGAACATGATCTTGGTGCCAAAGAGCTAATACTTCCTACAGAGTTCTATCCTTTCCCACAAAGGACTGAAGACTTCTTACATCTTGGTCCCAGCAATCCTAATACAGCTAATCTATGCATGCCTTTTGCATCATCTTTGGCTTTGTTTCTTCCAAGCTAGTGGATGTGAATACTGATTTTCTCATTTTTTGGGTTACCTTAAAGAAGCAACTCTACAGACTGCTAAGAGTATCCTTGGTGTTCTCTAAGCTTGGTTGTTTTCTTGCAGATCTTTCATTACCCAACTAGGCTAACCTAGATAGCACTGAAGACATTACCTAGTCGGTAATGAAACATCTCAGAGTACCAAGAACGTCGTGTTCAACCCTGAACTATAAATACTCTTTTCTAGTGAGATGGTTAGGGGCTAGAAATCAGTAGTAGTAGTTTTAATATCACATAGTGCTAAGCCCACTCGTATTGCCACTCTTTGAAGAGAAAGAGCTAGATTTCTCAAATCTTGCCATCAAAGATTTTTTTACTTTTAGCTTTTCACCATACCAAAGTGGGATGGGGCATTCATCTTGTGGACTGTTGAGATTTCAATTTATTGAATGCACCAGATGGTCACTCTGACATCCACTGAAATCCTGCTTCAGACTGTAAATTGACTAGCTTCCCCTGAATTTAACATATTTTTGCATAGCTATTCAGCACCATCATTACTGCTTCCTTTAATGCATATGATAATGAAGTCTTTATAATTGTATCCTCTCACTTTTAAACACACCCACACATTGGCTCTTTATGGTGTATCCATATTTAGTTCAGTCTTTGTTGCATGCTTCCAAACTTTGCGTTACCATGCCAGAATCACAAATTGCTGATCCAGGGTCTTGCCATTTATAAGCACCACTGTGAATACCTGCAAAGATTAAATGTTCCTTCCCAGAGACTGAAGCAATCCTTCCTGCTTGTGAGTGTGAAAAGATTAGGAGGACAGACTGTTGCCTGTACAAAGATTAAAGTGCTGGACAGTGGCTTTTTTTGGCAGCAAGATACCAGGGGAAAAAACTCACAGACATTCCAGTAGCAATAAAAGTGAGATAAGGAGTAAGAAGGCATATAAGTTTCAAAAGGAAAGTGAGAGAAAGTGATTTGAGAGGGAGAAAAATAAGACTTGATTTCTTATATATAGAAAAAAAACATACTGATTTTGTAAATAATGCATATGAATCATAGAGTCATGGGGCTAGAAGGGATTTTGGAGGTCTATTCCAATATATTTACTTGTATCTAATATTAGATCATACAATTGTACCTCATTAGTATACGTGTATCAGAAAGAAATCCATGTAATTACTGGCTGTGTGTGTATATCAATTCTCACCTCTCCCCCTTTTGCATTGTGAGATTGTATCGTTCGTAGTTGGCAGTAAATAAGTTGAATTATACTGCAAAAGTTTTTCTTTTCCTAACATTGGAATGATCTTCACTTACTTTAAAACTTTTTCAAATTTTTAAAGAAACTATGACGTCTTGTCTCCTTCCCTTACCTCTGAACAACTTGCTTGGTAGGCAAACATATTGGGTGTATATAATCATTGAAAGGTACAGGCTTAGACAGACGCAATAGTGCAATGTCCCGATCCAGATTTTCCATCCAGTTGTATTTGGGGTGGGTGATGATTTTATCCAGGAAGACAATTTTCTCCTTGCCCTGCTCATATCTGAAAAAGTTCCAGAGATGAGAAAAAAGCAATTTTGAAATGCTAACGTCAGGACATTTTTAACCTTTCTACACACTTTATAGTATGAACATCAAAAAATTTAATTGACTTCTCATCCCCTTCCTCTTGTATTGGTTCTGTAACATTATGATTACTATTAACATTATTGAATGTTTATCTAGTTAAATCAGCTGTCAGCTTAATAAATAGATAAAGTTATGGCTTACCATCATTAAAAATTAAATGATGGAAACAGAGATTCAACTGGTCATAACTGGTCAACTGTATCAAAACTGTCAAGCAAATTTTTTATTCACCAACGCATAGGTTAGAAACAGAACAGTCAAGGGATAACTGTGTGTGGTCATCACAGTTAATTGTTAACTGATGGTTTCTTAATATAGGACTATTCTCAGTCATTCTCAATAGAAAACATTGTAAGAAGAATGATTGTAAGAAAGGCTCATTTCTTTCACCCTTGCAGCACAAGGTTATATAATCTACAACTGTAAGGGTTGGCATCAAAGGAGACTGCAGTTTTTGAGCAAGGTGCGGGGTCTGCGATATCAGAGGAACAAATATCTGTGCAAGCTGGTTAATGAGGTGGCCAAAGGGATTCATCTCTTTAAAGCATTAATGTTGTGTCTTCACCTACTGTCAGCTCATATATCTTAAGCTTAAATGTTTTAAGCCTGCAAGACCTGAGTCCCTTCTATCTAGAGAAATCTAAAGAGAAATAAGCCCTGCATCCTGGAACTTCTGATTGCCTGCAGATGTGAACTAAATGGAGCTATCAATAAGAGGAGCAGGGTTTAAGAGTCCCAGAATCACTGGGAGTTGGGTGGCATATAAATTTAATCAATTGTTGTTATAGCTGGTCATGCAGTCAACCAGATGTTTAGACTGGATTTGGTATTTTAATCTACCAGTTGAGTCCTTCCCAAAGACCTGCATAGCCATAGAGAAATGTTGTTTGATTGTGTTAATATTGTTGCAGGACATAAGCTGTTTCAAGTAAAGCTCTTTTGCATGGACTGATGGTGATTTTATCAATGCTGATGTTGTTCAAGTGGTGCTCCAGATATTTTGTGATTGCTCCCAAAAATATCTATTACAACTAGCACAATTTTTGCTTTTTTTTTTGCCAGAGTCATTCTACTTCTTTTTGCAGGTCTTTGTATTTTGTGATGATATTGTTATGGTTGATGGATTGAAGCATTTCATTCTTGTCCCTGTGATTTCCATTTCTGGCCCCATTTCAATAGGTCACCACTTCCCAGCTAGGAAAAAAATGGGGGGGATAGAAGGCTGTTATGTAGTAGAATGTAATTCTGCATTCCCAGGAGAGAGGGAGTGCATTCCAGAGGAACAAAATACAGCAAAATTTGAATAGTTGTGTGGGGGAAAGAGAGTTAAGGTAGCTCCTCCCTAGTAATTCTCAAATTATAGATGTTTAATGGTGCAAGTAGTCTGCTTTAGTTTGGCAAGATTTCTGCCTATGAGTAAAAAAAAAAAACAATACAGGAAATTGCTTAGAAGAATCTCAGTGTAGCTTTCTTGATTTTTGGAGCCTGACAGTTATGACCTACACTCAGTGTATATAATTTGACTGGCTCCTAACCTTTTAAGCTCTTACCGTGTCCTGCTATGTTTGCCAATCCGTACAAGGAGGTCATCGGTTGTGTAATTTTTATCCCAGGGTGGATAGAAAATGCAATGGGCAGCCGTGAGGACCCAGCGATTGCTGATGAGACTGGCACCACATACCAGCTCCTGTGGTTTCTTCTTGAATAGCATGACTTGCCTAAGAACAATAAAATTATAAATGCAGAGGGTGGGGAGGCAACTTTCAGGATTGATCATTTCATTGAAACACACTACAGATAGAGAATGGATAGACCATAATTGACTTGCATGTTCTCTTTTCTTTGTATCGCTAGGTAGTTCCTCTTACTGCCCAAGGTTCACAAAGAGGAGAGAGGCAGAAACTACCATGCTCATACTTCTTTTAGAAGCTGCAGTGGCAAGTCATACATCAACTGATACAGTCAATGTCAGTAATCAGGCACACTCGGGAAGAAAAATAAGCAAACTCTCTCCATTCCATCTCCTTTCCACAACCAGACTTACCATGGAGCACTGCCCACTTCAGCATCTACCCCCTTCACAATTCGGCCTTGCAAATAGGACTCCAGTAGCTCATTCTCAGTGCTGTCAGAGATTTGCTTTTTTTCAAACAGCGGACGGATGCCACAATCTGGAAATATAGCCCCATCCACATGTGATTGACTAGTTCACAAGTCCTGTCTTTCATAAGCCAAATTTCTGCTAGGAAGAGATGATAGTAGCTAGCTTCTGCCATAAGAACTTTTCCTGACTGGAACTGTGTGGGCAGAAATTTTTAGCCTCTCATAATTGGAATGACTAGTGGAAGATGAATTGGGACCCAGAGTCTGGTCCTAGCCATCCCCTGTATGACTGATAATATTAATTTAAAATGAATGACATAACTGTATCATTTTTATTATGTTTATATCCTGGCACTGTTCCTTCCCTCATTTAAATTAGGGCATGCATAGAAATTGAGTGGACAAGGTTATGTTCATAGTAAAAAAGTTACATTGATAAAGCTAGGTCTAAATGATCTTGAAAATAAAGTTGCTTTCACAGCTGCTCTTTTCTCTAGGTTTAATGCCTTTTGATTATTCACTTCTATAAAGACCTGTCTAACATTGCCATTATCTCCTTTTTCTTATTTTGTGGACAGAAGTTCTGATCAGTAGAACTGAGTCTTTGGAAACAATCCACAAAGTGTTAAGATCAGAGGTATTCAGCCAGTTCCGACAGGTTCCGGAGAACCGGTAGTAATAATTCGGAGAACCGGCAAATATCACCTCTGATTGGCTGACCGCGGCAAATACCACCTCTGATTGGTTGACCGCATAGCCACGCCCACCAAGCCACGCCCACAGAACCGGTAGTAAAAAAAAATGAATCCCACCACTGGTTAAGATTCTATCAAGATGCCTATACTGTATATTTAAATGTAATAGTTCTTGGCAAATAGGACTGTTTTCTATCCTCTTGATCTTGGTTAAAACTATTGGATGGAAACTAATCAAGGAGAGAAGCAACCTAGAACTAAGGAGAAATTTCTTGACAGAACAATTAATCAGTGGAACAACTTGCCTCCAGAAGTTGTGAATGCTCCAACACTGGAAGTTTTTA
>JANHJO010001416.1:282651-293957 GCA_032468235.1 Pseudoxyrhopus heterurus | reverse complement strand
TACAATGTTCATGGTCATGAAAATAAAGGAAACTCTTTGAATGAGAAGGTGTGTCCAAACTTTTGGTCTGTACTGTAGGTGGAGGGAAAGGGGAAGGGGCAACATGATGTATACTAAGTATGTGAAGGATCTGTAATACTAACTGGGGAAGAAACACAATTACTTACTTGTAAAATTAACTTTGCCCCCTGGATTTAATTCTCTCTCAATATACTTTGCTAGAACACTTCAGCTATCATATTTGCAATAAGTACAATACCACTGCAGGATCTTGGGTGCTCTCTGAGCTTTGTTGTTTTCTTGCAGATGTTTCATTACCAAACTAGATAACATCATCAGTGCCAGTATGGAGTTGGATTTTTCTCTAATTTTATATACTAGTGGCTTGCCCTGTCAGTGTTGGCGGGAATGGACTTGGTGGTTCCTTGATTGGGTTATTTATTTTAGCTTGTTTGCCTGAGTTGGTAGTTCCTTGATTGGGATATTGTTTGCTCCTGGATGGCCTAATGTTAACCTTGGTCTTAATCTCTACTCACAGGGCTGTTGATTGCTGGTGGGGAGGTGTTTTAGTCTTTTTGTTTCCTTTGGGGCTTTTTAATTATCTCCTTTGAATGGTATGTACATGTTTATCTCTATGTGCCTGTTGGTCTGGATAATGTTACATAGATGCCTTATTATCTACCATTTGTTACAGCACTGAAGCACTGCACCCGGTTGCCATACCATTTTAGGAGAACAATTGTCAAACCCAATGACTGACATTTTATTTTCCATTGTGCAGAGAAGCTGTTGCTGTAAAGCAACAGTTAGCTAGATACCTGAGGATGTGGCAAACAACTCCAAAACTTCATAGATTTCATAGAAGGTAAAGGATGGGTTTCCACAGGAATTGGATAAGAAAGTTTTGTTCTCTTAGGTATAAGATTTTTATTTTGCTTGTCGTTGGAACATGTATTTTTTTATGCATGTGCATATGTATATAGTAACGACCTATGTTTACTGAATATGAATTGAATATAGTTCTGCGAAGATTATACAGTAGAATTTATTCATGAATAAACCAGAGCATAGACATTTTAGCATTAAAATGAAACCAGATTGTCTCATGAATAGCCTTTTTATGAATTGTTGTATATGTTGAATAATCTGGTTTTCAAGAATTTGGGATCTTGTTTATCAACTTCAAAGATTTACAGGAGGTAGAAATTGGTTCATGTATTGATAAGATGAACACTTTAATGAAGGCATGTTTGATGTTTGGCTGAATGTTGAATATACAAAAATCTTAGAAGGCATATCTAGAAAGAGACAAACGATGTCTTCTTGCTTGCAAGCTGAGGTAAACATTTACTCTGTTACAAATTTGAGTTAAGGGTTTATTTCTTTGATGTTTGCAACTTTCCAGTGTAGCCTATAGTGCCTCATACTTCCTGGTGATCTCTGATCCACATCCTGCTTAGCTTTCAAAGCTTAGATAAATTCAGCCAGGTACTACCAGGTGCAATAAATTCTAGAGGACTGGTAATTTCAACTCTATTTCTAATTTTGAATAATAATGAATATGAATAATGAATAATTGAATACGTGTATAAATTTATCCTTAAAGCTGCTCAGCAAAGTGACCCCATTGGTTGTTTGATGATTTAAAGCTCTTTTTTTACATGTCAAGATCTTATCAGTTTGAATATGTAGTCACCAGGAATTGAGATTCACTTGGGAGAGTTTTTAATCTTCACTGTAGATGATGAAGTTATTTTTATCTCCCTCTCTGCTACTTCTAATAGACTAGATTTCATAGCTTTACTAGGAAATAGTGCCGGCACTGCCATTATCTCAACAGATCCAGCCTGCCTATTAAAATTAAAGTCTAACCTTTGAATTATTTTGGATAAGGCAAAAATTAACAACATTTAATCCATCATTTTGAATAAAGAAATAAAACCTCGGGTCTTCTAGTTTTTTTGAGCTACAATTGCCACAACTTTTTGATATTCTCTGAGTTGGCTGGACTGATGCAATCTGAAGCTTAAAACATTTGGAAGGAGCCAACTTTATTTAAAAATTCAGACTTTGAATATTCCAAAGTGATACAAAATATAATTTATTTAAGCTTTTCCTATTCTTATCTGACACAAAAAGTAAATGCTGGAGATGAGCTACCAACCCCAAAAGCTTGCTTCTTTCTATCTGTCTCTTTCACAAATGGGTTAATATCTGTTATCTCTACCAGAGGTTGGCAAATATTAGCATTAGGTCAGCTGGGAACAACTCTTTGGCCACTTGTACAAAGAGCAATTACATAGTCCCCTCCTCTGGTTGAGAACAGGATTTGAGGAGTAGAGAATCAACATGCATTACACAGGAAGGACAATTGAGAAATTTCCAACTCAGGACCTGGGTTATGGGTCTTATATGACTGCACTGAAGACTGCAAGATTAAATGTATCACTTTAGCAATACTTGGGGGGGGGGGGAAGCAGTCAGTCAGATCACATCTCTAACAATGGTAGGCTCTTCTGATTACCTAAAAGGTCATGGCTGTCTTTTAAGCCCATGATCCTCCTCACCAGGCACAATATATCTTGAACAAGATGGTGTAGATTCATAGGATAATTGCAGAGCTCATGGGAGGCCCTTTTATACCTGCCAGCCAAGAAGGAAATTAGCAGTCTTCATATAAATTAACATAGCTATCAGTGTAGGGAATAAATGAACTTTGAATAGAGAGATCTTGATTTATATATTGTCCTTTACTATAGGAATCACCTAGTGATGATTCACCCCGTACAAGTTTAATAAATTGTTGTTACTGTATCAGATAAAACATAATGCAGAATCCCTCTTCTTACTTTAGGGCCATAAATTAAAATAAGTTAAAGTATGTAATGGGATAGGAAAAGGCTGGCTTTTGGCTGCTGTTCTAAATGTCAGGTCAGTTTGTAATAAGGCCTCCCTAATCTGAGATTTAAATGTTAATTAAAGGGTGGTCCTGGCATGTATTATTGACACCTGACAGAGCCTGGCAATGTGGTAGTGCCCCTTTCTGAGATATGCCCACCTAGGTTTGGGATGTAGCCAGTGGTGGGATTCAATTTTTTTTACTACCGGTTCTGTGGGTGTGGATTGGTGGGCATGGCTATGCGGTCAGTCAATCAGAGGTGGTATTTGCTGGTTCTCCGAATTATCACTACCAGTTCTCCGGAACCTGTCGGAACTGGCTGAATATCACCTCTGGATGTAGCATCAGTAAAGACATCAGGGCAAGAGTTGAGGTGTGGCGATTGTCATCTAGGAATCACTTTTGGTCTTCAGGAGTGCTGCATCAGAGGTCACCAATTGTAAGGCCCTGTTCATGAAATTGGATTCTAAGGATCAGTTGGGATTGTTGCTGTTGCACCAACCTCCCTCACTAAACTCCTTATCTCTGGGTTGACAGTGGAATCTCCTAGATTCATGGTCTTGTGGGACTTTAATCTACCTTTTCAATGAGGTCTGAGGTGGCCCAGAGATTTATGACCATGATGGCCATGGGTCTATCCCAAGTCATCTAGAACCTGATGAAAGACAGTGGCCACAGATCAGATCTGGCGTTACTCTCGGAAAGCTATGTTATCTGAAATTAGGGGAGTTTTTTGTGTTCTCCTTGTCATGGTCACATCATGCCCTGATTACCATAAGATTCTTTAGTGTCACTATCTACTGCAGAGAGGCCAGCTCCATTACATTGGTTCACCTTCTGCCCCCATGACCAATGAAACCTGATGGGTTTCAGAGGGAGCTGGGAGTTGTTATTACGCCCATTCAAAGCCTTTGTTGCCACTTAGAATAAGGGGGCAGGTAAGGCTTTCAATCAGATTGCACCTATGTGATCTCTTCTCTTTCGTGGTTGGATTTGGCATTCTCCATGGCTCATGGAAAAGTTAAGGCAGATGAAATGCCAGAAGAAACATCTAGATCAGGGCTGTCAAACTTGCGGCCTGCGGGCCGGATGTGTCACACACTGGCCAGGCCCACACCCGGTTTAGTGAAGGGGAAAAAAGTCACAATGTCACATGATGCCGCCATGACACCACGAGTTTGACACCCCTGATCTAGAGCATTGCTGGCATTCTACAAGGGAAAAATGTGATTGGACACAGATTAGAGCCGCTATCAAGGCCTACCTTGTGGTAGTAAGGGTGAGGAAGCATCTGCCTTTATCATAATCCTGTGGCTGTTTCAGCTGATACATGCCTTCTTGGGTAGAGGGGGCTCAGAGAACCCCCTACAGCGGCCTGTGGAAGAATTTGTTCAACATTGGTTAGACATTTGCTCACATTCACTCATAGTTGGATGCTGGCCTGATTGCTACTCCAGAGATGTTTGGAATGGTTTAAATCTGTTGAGCCCGATAAAGTGGACAGATTCTTTGATTGTGAACTCAGTCACCTGTTCTTTAGATTTTGCCCCTCCTGGCTTGTTAAGATGGCCCAGGGGTGTTGAGTGAGTGGATTCTGGCGGTGGCAAGTCAGGGAGTTATCTCTACCTCTTGATTCGCCTCCTCCTCAAAAAGCCATTGCTGAACCCCACTATATTGGACAATTTTCACCCAGTATCTAACCTGCTTTTTGGGGAAACTGGTTGAGAAGGTAGTTGAACAATAGCTTCAGAGGACTCAGGATGAAGTGGATTATCTGTATTCTAACTCAAATAAAAATACGAGATCCAACAGGTTTCTAGTTTATTTGCAATTTCATTTTTTTCAGAAACCTGAAGAAACAAATTCAATTAACTGGACCAAATCTTGATCAAAAGAAAAAAGAAAACTAGAGCAACATGTGATGTTGAAGTTCAAAACTCTGAGAAAAGCTAGTTATGTGCAGTATTTAATGAACTTAGGTCAAAACTGAGCAACAACCATCATTGAAAATCCTCAAAGGTAAACAAGCTCAAGAGGCATGGGAGATAAACAGATACCAACAATCCCCATAAGGAAAATTGGGGGAAAAATAAGTCTGCCTAGATGAACAGTAGGTTCACTGATAAGCTAAGAAAGAAGATGTAAAGGAAAGGAGAGCAGGGATTAGTGAGGAGTACAAGTGATAGCCCAAGCTTTAGGATGGAGCTGGGATTTATAACGCCAATCATAAAATGAGGTTAGTGAGGAATGCAAATATAAAAGGTTTTTTGGGGGTAAGTGGAGTACATCAGAAATGAAAAAAGAATCAAGAAAGCTATTCATTTTTTTCAATAAAAGAATATAGGGAGAGGATGGGGTTATTTTATAACTTTGTCTCTCCATTCGATTGAAGAAATGGGGAAAGGGGATAAAATTCAGGACTGATAAAGTTAGAGTAAGAATCTACTTGCTACCTTAAATGAATTTAAGAATCCAAGCCAAATGAATTAAATCCCACAGTGGTTAAGGAACTGGTTGAAATAATCTTTAAAGACTCCTGGAGAACAGGAAGAGGTTTGAAAGATTAGAGAAAGATAACCAGAATTGTATTATTCAAAAGGGGAATGGAGGACTCAGTAAATTACAAACTAGTTGGTTTAACATCTGTAATTCAGCAAGTTACTTACGGTAACTAAAAGCCTAAAGGCCCTTAGATTTTTTTTTTACTAGAAGCTAGTATGGATTTGTCAGCAACAGATAATACACAGATAGAAACAGATAATAAACAGATATATCACCTAAAACAGCTCTTTCATATAGCTTTCATGCTTACCAGCACTCTGTAAAAATTAGAAAGTCAGTAGTAAATCCTAGCAGACCCTTATGTGCAAAGCTGATCAATAACATTTACCAACGTTTTTCCCCCTTCACTAAACCGGGCATGAGCGTGGCCAGTGCGTGACGCATTTGGCCCGCGGGCCGCAGGTTTGACAGCCCTGCCTCAATGTAACTTCAGATACTAAGCTCAAAGAGGAAGTTGGATACAAAAGCAAAGGAAGACAGCTGTTTTGATTCATGCAAGGAGTTGCTAATTGTAGCTTCACTGAGGTCACTTACAGCTGTGTCAATATTTGTCACATGCAAAATGTTGGACCAGGCCCTGGAACAGCAAAAAATACAGAACAACTACTCTACATTGGAGTTCTAAATCTTACTGCCTCAGAGATCTACAACAGCTTATAGTATAGACTGCATGTAATGCTTATACCAGTGGGAAGTCAGTAATTTTCAGACAATTTTTTTAAAGATAAATCTTCAGGTATGTAGAGGACATTTTGAAAGTGTTTAGTTAACAAAGCATCTGCTTACTAGGAAGTAAGCTGATATTGTCCTCTACTACTGCTCTAATTTCCCAGAGTGCTTTAACCATATTAGATTACTTCTGTTTTATTTCTGATACATACACTCCAAAAGAAAGAACTAGAATACAAACTGTATCATATATTTACTTTCTAAGAATGTCTGCAGGATATATGTGGGCCCTTGAAACATTATTGGAAATAAAGATTACAATTGAAATTTGGACTTTGCTTCACAGCATACTTTTCATTTTTTTTTAATGAAAAGAATCATGTGGTAAGTATATGACAAAATGTCACAGCAAGTCCGCAACTTCTGTAAACTAGCACAGCTAACTGGAAAACAACTCACCAAATTAAAACAATTTACAATATTCCAGATACGGTATATCCATTAACAAATAAAAACAAATATATTCAACTAGCTTTTTATGAAGAAACCATTGTTAGAAATTGAGGATTCAGCATCAAATACGATAACGTGCCAGAGTAACTGCTTTGTGTCAAGGAACTAAGTAGTGCACAGTTTTGTTAGGCTCTGTTTTTCTTCATAAAATAGGCAACACTGAACTTGCTTATCTATACTTTATTAAAGGTAGAACGGTGAATTTGAAGAATTATTAGAAATATGTTTTGTACACACATACGGTACATTTCCAAATCATTTTTATTAAACAATCACACAATAGTTTCATTTTGACATATCTATTGGCCCACTGTACCATTTCAGGCAATAACAAAGAGACCAAAATGCTGCCTTGCAGAAAAGAGTAACTACAAATATTATCTCTATCAAATATTGTAGGAAAATATTTATTTTAAACAAATCTTTTGGGAACCACATACTGTAGCTTCTTAATATGAATCAACGTAAGTAATGAGAAAAACCTGATTCTTATAAACAAGGATCATTTAATTTGTTTCATTTAAAAAACAAATCTGGCAACTAAATTGAGACTTAATTTTAATTTTGTCCTTGGAAATATGGTTTTTATGTCACTGAATATGAGCATGTTTTTCTAACTGTTCTGTCTCATAAACCCAAATGGAAAGAGATAATTTTCTCTATTTGCCTCTCTGGGCCCAAACAAATGTTTACCTTATTATTAAAATACAGCCTCTATTTTGTAGTATATAGATTGCTCAAAGATGCTTTTTCAAGAGGCAACTGGACTTTCTGATTTTTCTTTGAAGACATTTTGCTTCTCATCCAAGAAGCTTCTTCAGCTCTGACTGGATGATGGAGAATGGAAGGATTTCATTTGTTGCCTCTTGAAAAAGCACCTTTGAGATATAGATTGTAAGGCTACCCTCTACTGCGTACTTGGATTTATTAAATAAAGAAAAAAACCCAAGTTCTTCTTATGAGGAAGAACAAAGAAAGTTCAGAGTAAATGAATTTCATTTTCAAATGAAAATTGGAATTTTTTGTCTTTCTTTTTGTATTTTGTTTTGTGTTTTTAAACAATAAAATTTATTTTAAAAAAAGAAAGTTCAGAGTATACTGAAATATCAATAGTTAGAGATACTAAGAGTTTCACCATACTGCATGATGAGACTTGGGAAAGACTGTTTTGTTAATTTCAATATTTACTTGATCTCAAAATAAATATTTTGTCTACATCACAACTAGCAGGACATATAATTCTCAGCAAAACTGCAATATGATTTAACTTAGCCCATCCAACATCATGTATGACCCTGTAGAAGTTATATGCACTTATCAATCACATAATTTGGCTAGTCAATGGACATATTGCCCTCAGAGCCACATGAAACATTCCATGTGGAGGGATATAACTAACTGAGTTATTCAAACTATTTAACTGAACCACCCGATCAGTGCTTGTATGCACTGTGGTTTTTTAAGAACTGATTTTTTTTTAAGAACTGCAAATAGATACAAACAGTCCTCGCTCAATTTAAACCAATATTGACTGTGCGTAAAAGGTTAGTTAGTGAACATTTTTAATAAATAACTTCTGGTCTATTCACTGAGCCTAGCATCCAATTCAATCATAAAGGCTCTAGGCACTGATACTGATAATTCAGCCAAATTTGAAGTCAAATGTAGATAGTCCTCCACTTATGGCTATGGACACAACTTCTGACTATAATGGACAGGCTTCATTACAATTGTAAATTGAGGACTAACTCTACCTGCACCTTTCTGGCATTCTGTGCTTTTAAGACCTCCTGCTTTCACAATTATAGAAAAAGCAAAATGCTTGTTGCTTGCTTGTTGTCACCAGAGTGGAGTGAGGAATTATTCTTTTTACTCTTTGTACATTGGGTTTTTATTTTTCGTAAGCCACCTACAGTCACTGAAAATGAGCGGGCGGCCGTATCAATTCTCTAAATAAATAAATAAATAAATAAATAAAATACATACATAAATTCCAGATAATCCAAAATAAATGCAATGCTCAGCTTCCCAATTCTACCTCAACGACTTCTGCCACAGCACTAAACCCAACACCCTCTTGAAGAATAAACATGCTACTGGGAGAAGCCTGCTCCTGCACAATGATACATTCTTCCTCAGCAATCTCAATGGCATCTTTGTGCTGGCCAGAGCCCTCTTGTGCTGCAGTGTACTTAGTGTTAGAGACGAGGACTTTTGCTTTCCTGCAAGGCTCTGCCATACTCGGTGTGTGCAGTACCAACACAGCAGGCTGCTCTGAACTGGCAGTATCCTTGAGATCTTTAATGTCAGATTTGGATGAATCCTTGACTATATTGTCTTTGTGCTCAAGCTTGTGGCGTTGAAGTTTCTGAGGGAGGCTGTAGCCTACGCCACAAATGTTACACTGATGGGGCTTGTCACCATGATGGGATTTCTGATGACGTCGGAGTTTTGTCTCTAGAGGATAGGATTTGGAACAAAGGTGGCAGCGGAAAGGCCGCTCACCTGTATGCAGGCGTTCATGAGCTCGCAATGTGTGGGGATCACGCAGTGCTTTCCCACATACTGTGCAGAGATGAGCCTCACCCGTGTGGGAAATCAGATGACGGAGCAGCTCAGGACGCTGTGGGAAGGCATCTCCACAGAAATGGCAGCGGTAAGGATGCTCCCCTGTATGTAACCTAAGATGCCCACGTAGATTGCCTTGCTGACGGAATGACTTGGGACAGTAGGGACAAGTATAAGGACGTTCCCCTGTGTGCAGGCGCATGTGGTTCCGCAGTGATCCTGGATTGGCCAGGTGCCGCCCACATATCACACACTGGTAGGCAGAAGTAGTAGAGCTTGGCTGTTTAACTTGATGTGTCTTGCAATGGATACGAAGGGAAGGTCGCCGGGCAAATGATTTTCCACAATCTGGACAGACATAGGGACGTTGGCCTGTATGCAGTACCTGATGTTCTTGAAGATCACGCTTGGTGCCGTATGTTTTGTGACACTGTGGGCAGGGAAAAGGCCGTACTCCGCTGTGACCCAGCACATGTGCTCTGAAACTCTCTTCTGAACTATAGCTCTTGCCACATTCTGTGCACAAGAATGGTTTGTGATCAGTGTGCACAAAATGATGTTTTTTCAGGTGGCAAACCTGAAGGAAGGCTTTCCCACACTCTTCACATTTGTGTCGTCTTTTAGTGTTTGATTCTGTGTGAGCAGAATCATCAGGCTTGTATCTATGTGATTGTTCCTCTTGTCTAGGATTCTCTGCCCTGTCTTTGGGTGTACTTGGAAGATACCCGTTCGGTATTCTTTCAGCACAAGATTCTTTCCTTAATGGCTCTACATTGTCCGTCAAAATGGCACTGATGCAAACTGTACTGCATGGTGTTGGGTTTGAACAGGTTTCAGCCAATGTTGCATCTGACTTTATCTCAGCCATCTGTTCTTCCTGAGAATCTTCTTTGCCTTCATCATCCTTGGAAACAGGATGTTTGTTAAAAAGTTTATTATTTCTACTCATTATTTTGGTATCCCACTGTTCAATTTGCAAGGAAGAAGTTCCTCTGCTTTTCTTGAGATTGACATCTAATCTAAGAATCTGTTCCATCTGTAGCTTCTTATTCAATATAGCAACAGAAGAGGCTCTGTCCTTCAACTCTGCAAACTTGGAAATACCAGGAATACCTGAAGAATTGAATCAGGAACGGTTAGCTCTCTTAACAAAACATCAACTAGTTATAGTCACTTTATAGGAAAACTTATTAACCTTTCACACCTTCAGCCTTTCAAAATATTTGACACAGGACACAGACTAAAGAAGTAGTCATCAATTGACAAAGTAATTATCAATTGATCAAATTGTAGTTTTGAGAACTACAACAACAAGGGCTTTTTATTTGAATTATAAATATCCTATGATAGTTACTGTTTAGCAATGTCATTGGACATTGACTGTTCATACCGTAGTTATGACAATGATGGAAAAGTAACTTTGCAACTAACCCTCAAATCTGCAACCTTTGGAGGTCTGTAAAGCAAAGGAAAGCTGAAGTAAAATCATAATTTTAGTTGGAGTTTCACTTAGTGGTCACTTCATTTAACAATTGAATTGTCTGTCCCATTGGGGTAGCTAAAAGAGGATTCCCTGTATTTTTAAGGCTTGTCCATTCTTTGAGCTTCTACATAAAATATGTTGCAGTACATATACAGATATTAAAGTAAGTCAGAGAATAACTCTTCTCAAAGGAGTAAAATGGTTTAATATTTTCATTTCATTTCATATTAAAACCTGTGGGAAAGTCTTTGAATAGGACAATTTTCTATACATTTATTGAATAAAGAAGATTTAAAAAAAATATTTATTGAACAATTGCTAGTTTTGGAACAAAATGCAGCAGCTATAACAATGCAAACCAAACACAGGTTTGTAGATTTTTAAAAAAATGTCTTTGTGGTTTTTTGCAAGTGCAGGATCTGCTTTCTTCAGTTCAACTAAGGGTTGATCCATTTGGCTGTGATAAGAATTTGCCCACCAGTTTGCCACCTGAGCTTGACATCATGGATTGAGACAGGGTGGCTGGACCAAAGTCATTCAATAGCAATAGCACTGTATTTATATACCGCCTATCAGGGCTTGCAACCCTCTCTAAGCGGTTTACAATGTCAG
>JANHJO010001416.1:264145-275267 GCA_032468235.1 Pseudoxyrhopus heterurus | reverse complement strand
ACACACACACACACACACACACACACACACACACACACACACACACACATATATATATATATATATATATATATATATATTATATATATATTCCAAGCCAACATTTGTTCAAATAAAATTACAACAGACCAGGCTTTCCATACTACAAATTTAAACCAGGAAAGTTAGGAGAGCACACATCCACTGATATGACAAGCTGCATCATCTTTTGCCAAAAGGGATGTTGTTGTTACCATTTTATTTATTATTTCCTATTTCTTAGCCACCCATGTCCCATGGGGAGGGCTTCTGAGCATTATCATTATATTTTTATCCTGCCTTCTTACATACTTAATACTCCTGCCCCTATTTTTTCCCTACAACAACAAACCTGTGAGATGAGTTGGGCTGAGAGAGAGTGAATAGCCAGCCCAAAGTCACCCAGCTGGCTTTCATGCCAGAATCCCCAGTATCTTGGTTTCTAGGCCAGCACCTTCCCCATTACACCAAACTGGGCGTCTGGATTCAGGCGTCTAGGCCCAGATTTCCACCTTGTCAACCTATGGATTCAGCAGGGAGAAGGACGAGAGGACCCTCACCGACATCAGGCCTATTTCTACCTGTCGCTCTTGCCGGCTGTCTGAAGCTCACCGACAAGGAAGCGGCTGCCTTCTGTTCCTCGACCTGCGGCCCAAGAAGGAGCGACATTCCCGGCTCCAGAGCGTGCCCCACACACCATACTCCCAGACCCTTCTCCGAGGACAGCGAAGGTCCCACGGCCAGTCCCCGAGGAAGATGCCACGCCGGGCAGAAGGGGCACTTGCTGTGCATATTCAGAAGGTTGACCTGCAAGAAAAAGACGGTCAGAGCAAGGGCAGGAAGCTACGCCCCCCCCCCTCCAGACACACAAGACACAGACAGACACATACACACACACAAACCCCTCCCTTAAGCCCGAGCCTCTCTCCACTATGACTCTGGCACCCTGTTAGGAAGCGGAACGGCCCACTCCACGAGCCTCGGTTTGCACCCGGGCAAATATTCCTTTCACACGCCTGACGTTGAGCGCGGGAGGAAAGGAGTTTCCATGGAAACCGGGTTCGTTTTCCGGTTCAGAGTCGGATGTTTGCGAAGGTAGTTTGACAGGCGGGAGCGGCTGCTGGGCGAGCGAGACGAGCGCGCATGTTCAGAGTCGGAAGCGGAGAGCTTTCTCCTCCATGAAATCGACCGCGGGCGGATTCGAGCGCGCGCCCCAGTTTCGAGGTAATCGGGTTGTTGTGAGGGTGGAATCGCGGGGAGGGAGGGGCTCCTTCGCCGGTGGGAATGGTCTCGCTTCGTCTGCGCGGTCGGAGGGCGCGTGTTTTTGGAGCTCCTTGGCCAAAGTCCAAGGCACAGAGCCTCTGCATTGAACTTCTAGCCTTTCTTTCCCCACCTTGTCACTTCGGTCAGGCGCAGGCGTCCCCTCAACTCTCTTTGGGGCAATTCCTTTTTTTTTTTTAATGTATCTTATTTTATTCCTCAGCCTTCTGTAAGGGTTTCACTGAAATGTACAGGTGGGAAAACATTTCGGCCATCAACTTCCTTCTCTTAACTTACTTTACAATACCGAGCATTGTTTCCAAAGGAGCATCCTGCTTCTGTTGTTGTAGGTTTGTGGTCGTCTTAGCAAGCACAACCATTGGCTTCACCATATTTTGTTACATAAACCACAATTGGCTGAATTTGATAGCTTTAAGCCATAAACTGCGATTAATGTAACCATAGAACCTGGATTCACACATGTAGGCAAAACCAAACATAATGGCTTAGTGTAATGTGTGATCTGAATGATAGATTTGTGTTAAGTGGACTGTTTAGAAAGAGAATTATATTAAGGTAATACTTAGGGAGGGAGAAGTTGCTAAAAGCTAGAGGGTTTGAATCAAGTCATTCAACTAAAGGGTTTGAATCAAGTCATTCTGACTATAGGCATTGTCTTAATGTTAGTTTGTGCTGATCAGCTTGATGTGCTAATAGTGAAAATTGCAGGGTTTCCTCTGACCTGTGACAGAAAGTGGAAATTGTGTGATGCATAGATGGATATCTTAAAGAAGTAATCTATATGTGGATGAGGTTGGACAGAGAGATTCAGTAAACAAACACAACTGCATAGTACAGTATTGTATAGTATAGCAGAATTTTTTGGAAATTTTGAAGGAAGGTTCCTTTTAAGTGAGATTTCTACCTGAATTCTGAAGATTTTTATGCTGTATATTCATTTATATTGCATTGATTGCCTTGAATAACAAACAAAATAAAGTACAAGTGTACTGTAGCTGAAATTCTTTCAAGTGTATTGAATTTGCAGTAAAAAAAAGGAAGGCCAGGAATGATTAGTAGTAGTGGTAGGCATGCAAGTTACTAATGTTATTTTTCTAGTTTGTTTGTTTGTTTATTTATTTAGTCACACTTGTATGCCACCCAACTCCCAGGGGACTCTGGGCGGCTCACAACAAAATACAATAAAACAGTGTATAAAAATATAACAATATATAATAAAATCTTAAAATGCATTCTAACAATAAAATAACACAAACATATTCCATATATTCCGGACCTCACAAATCCTCTATTGGGTGAGGTCAATGGCCCCAAGCCTGCCAAAAGAGCCAGGTTTTCACAGCCTTCCGGAAGGCCAGCAGAGTGGGGGTAGTCCGGACCTCTGAGGGTAACTGGTTCCAGAGAACCGGGGCTGCCACAGAGAAGGCCCTCCCTCATGGGCCCGCCAGCCGGCATTGCCTGGCTGATGGAACACACAGGAGGCTGACCCTGTGGGATCTAACAGGGTGCTGGGAAACATGTGGTAATATTTTGTGCTTGCAATGAAAAAAAAATGAAACTTTGATTTTGTTTTTGTTAACTACCCGTGTTTCCCTGAAAACAAGATCCTGTCTTATATTTTTTTTCCACCAAAAAAGGCACCAGGTCTTATTTTTGGAGGATGTCATCCACTGACTCACCTCACTTGATTGCGTCACTCCTGGCCTCCTTTTCGCTGTCAGAGGCCTTCAGGAACTTCTTCTTTGGTGGCCGGCAAGGCTTTCCTGAAGGCGTCTGCAGCCAATAACAGGGCTCCGGATTGAACTGGAGCTCTGTTTATCGGCTGCAGAGGCCTTCAGGAAAGACTTGCCAGCCTTGCCGGCTGCAGAAGAAATGGGCCTGCAAGGCAGGTGTCAGGGTATGCAAAGCCTGGTTGCAACTGTCTGAAGGTAAGTAGTAGGGCAGTTCAACCCCCCATCCTCACCCTAGCTTAATTTTTACCTGTGCACCTTGAAGTGGGTGGGGTCTTAATTAGGGCTTATTTAGGGGGTAGGGCTTATATTGGGCTCACATGTAGAAATCAAGCTAGGACTTACTTTCAGAGTAGGTCGTATTTTTGTGGAAACACTGTAGATAGGCTTATTGTTATAGAAATGGCTTTAAATACTGTTGTGTAAAAGCAAAAAGTTGTGGTTGTATTGTTATCTTCTGTGCTAAAGAGCGTCGGAAGCCAGTGCCTTTTTCTTTCTTTTTCTCCCTTTACACTGTATCTTTTTGCTTTTCTCTTCCTCTTTTCTTAGTTTTCCACTATTTTTTTTCTTTCTATTTTATACTTTGATAAACTTTGATATTATCCTTTTTCTCTCTTTGACAGATTCTGCTTCTGGATACCTAGATAGCCTAAAACAGCAACCCTCAACCTTTTGGGCACCAGGGACTGTTTCCATGGGGAGATTTTTTTTTTTACAACTGGAGTGGACGTGATTTCGCATGCTGCCTGCATCTCACAAATGGGGCTTTCCTTGTTTGCAAGGCCTGGTTTCTGGCATGCTGTAGCCCAATACCTGTCCACGGACCAGGGATTGGGGACCCTTGATCTAAAATGTCTTTTAGGGCAAATCGTTTAGCAAGTTCTGAAATATTATTTTTTTTTCCGTTCCTCACTTTCCTCAGTGTCACAAGAACCCAACGACTCAGTTTGACCAAAGCTGGTTTGATGTCTTTCCTTAGTAGTCAAACAAAGAGACACTAGAATCAATAACAGGTTTTTCTGCCTCTCAGCTTGACTAAAACATTTAGAAGAATTTACTTCAGTGGATCTGCAGGAATTACGACATATGCGGCCAGACTAGTTGAACAATGACGAAAAATCATAAACACGTTCAGTCAATCCACTCTCTCCAAAAATATACAGCAGCAGCAACAAAAACAATAATAATAACAGCAGCTTTTATCTACACTACACTATTCTACCCTGTTTTATTCTCATCAGCCCGAGCTCTTGAAATCTTTGAAAAACCTCCTCAGAATATTAAACTATCCATTTAATGTAGTCGATACCACATGCTCCTTTTCTTCTGCTTTCTTCTTTTTCTAGCGTGCATTTTAATCTTTATTCTATATGAACTAATTAACTACATATTAGAAATTAATTGCTAACTTCCCCCCAAAGAAACCATTAGAGTTTGTTTGCTTGCTAATCTTCCCCCAAAGAGATAATTTCAACCCTTTAATTTCTGTGTGCTTTTATGCGGATAGCTTAATGAATCTCTTGTTTGTTTTTGAAATGACTCCGGTTATGTCTACGGAGCAAATTCACCAAGATGCACAGCGGTTCGGGTTAAAGTTCTTATGCATCAGATCATAGTCTGAGTTTGAATCGCATTTCTAGTATCTGCTAGAGAGGAATGACTGCATAATAATCTACTAGAATCAGAAGAATTATTTATGCTTGCTTCTGAAGCTCCTGGTAACCAAGGAGATTTTTTTTTTTAAAAAAAGGGAAGTAATATCCACCTATTTCAAAGAAATAATCCCATTATATTGTTTACTTCTCTACAATACAAAAGAAGCATCTATAATCTGTGATAAGATATTCCACTGTTCTGGAAGCTTCATGGATTTATGTAATGGGGAAGATTTTGCAGATGATGTTTTAAATCCACCAATTCCAGCTTGGACTAAAATAGTTTGCTCTGACGTAAAAAGGGACTGGAGTCTCAAGTCTTTAATGGTTGCGGAGGAAGGGAATTGCAGCAAGTATTATATATTTTGAAAGCTTTTGAAATTCCCTTTATTACACCACTATTGTAGGTGCAAAACGCGTATATTGGCCTCATTGGCAGCAATGTGCACACCTTCATGTATGGACAGCTGCCCAACGTCATTTCGTTATGAGATAGGAAATAAACAAACAAATAAACAGACTTTGGATGGGGAATTCTGTAACAGGATTTATTTCCTATACAGGAAATCCCCGGGTTACGAGCGGAATATTCGAAGTTATGTGATAAGCGTCCCCTAACGTTTATAAACAAGGCCCGAAACTATGAATCTTGTAGCACCACAGCAGTTGTTCGCCCTTACAAATAACTGCCCCTCAGAAACTCCATTTCAGCCAGCAATGTGCCAGGGAAGACCTCTGGATGCCCGAATGGAGCTTCTGAGGGGTGCATCCACCCCTCAGAAGCTCCATTTCTCACCCGGCAATGTGCTGGGTGAGACCTCTAGATACCCGGAGCTTCTGAGGGGCAGATCCAACCCTCCAAAGATCCATTTCAGCCAGCAACATGCCAGGCAAGACCTCTGGATGCCTGAACAGAGCTTCTGAGGGGAGGACCCATCTCTCAGAAGTTCCATTGAAGTTCCTGCAGAGGCCCAAATGGAGCATCAGAAGGGTTCACATGGCTGAGAGGCTGGAGAGGAGACTGCTTGCTAGATCTTCACAAGGTAAGTTACCTGGCATGGCAGGTTGGGTGCGGGTGGAAAGCAATTGTGGAAATCATGAGGTTCAGGGAGGCCTTGGGTGGTCTTAGGCAGGTGGCCTGTTCCATCACTAGCCCCCTCATGGCCTTTCCAACCCTGAAATACCTCATGTGCACTTAACAAGCCTCACATTCGATTAGCAAATGCATAGGCGAAAGAAGGGAGTGATCCCATTCAAGGTACGAGATTCACTCCTACGAATCCTCTGGTTATGAATGGAATGGGCAGGGTCCATTACATTCATAACTCAAGGACTGCCTGTACAGGTAGTCCTTGACTTACAGCCACAATTGAGCCCAGAATTCATGTTGCTAAGTGAGACATTTGTAAAAGGGAGGTTCGCCCCATTTTACCACTTTTCTTCCCACACCTGTTAAGAGAATCACTGCAGATATTCAATTAGTAACATGGTAGTTAAGTGAATTTGGCTTCCCCATTGACTCTGCTTCTCAGAAGGTCGCTAAAAGGGGCTCACATGATCCCAGGACACTCCAACTGTCATGAATATGAATCAGTCGCCAACTGTCTGGATTTTCATCATGTGACCATAAGGATGCTACAATGGTTGTAAGTGTGAAAAATGGTCATAAGTCGCTTTTTTCAGTGCCATTGTTACTTCAAACGGTCAGTAAGTGAACTTGTTGTTAAGTCAAGGATAACCTTTAAGACTGGATTTTTATTTTGCATCTTTTATTGTACATACCAAAACAGTAACAACCACAAAATTGCTTCTAATAAGTATTTACTGTTTATAAGCCTCTAGAGAGAGAGAAAAAAATCTCAGAGAACTAAGACTTGATTATTAACAAATGAATCTTAATGCAGAACTGTGCCTGTAGTTACTAGAAAAAAAATTTCAAGTCCCTGAGAAAAATATCTCCACAAAAATTCTCTATAATGTTTAAACAGTTCTGTCCAATTCTCTGAAATGAGTTTTAGTTCTGTTAAACTGGCCATGTTCCATTAAATTATTGTCTATTATAAAAATAAAATAATGGGATGTATAACTTGAGTATTGAAGGATGTTTTTATAGGAACGCCTGTTATTTCATCCACAACTTTCTCGAGAGCTGTGAAGTATCGCATAGTGAATTTGATTTTCAGTAGAGATTTGAATGCTTTTGATATCAAATTAAGTACCTTGACTTCTCTCTGGAATCTTGTGGTTTGTAACCACAAGTTATCATTCACTGTTAAAATGGCTACTGAATGAATAAAATTCTACATTATGGTTACACACTAAAATGTCTTTGCTAGAATTTGTTGGTATAGTAGCCATTATCAGTCAATCGAGGACATTTAAATCTCTATCAGCTCTATGCCTTGATGTTTGTATCCATGGCTTCTCACAGATTTTGTAGACATCAGTTTATTCTTTCAGGAACAGCTGAGTTGCCCAACTGAGTGATGGCCAGGATAGAAATAGTTGTATTCTTCTGTGATTGCTATCAAAAAGCAATAATTTTTAAATTTGGACCTGAAGTATCATTAAACATTCAGCCAACAATCAGAACTGAGCAAGAGTCTTTAAAAATTGGCCCAAGGGTTAACTTAGCCTGCCATTCTGTTTCTAATGTTTAACATTAAACCTGGAAAATAGAATGTCATGCCCCAGCATATAATTTGTATATATACTGTTGTTGCTCTCTGACCCCATCTAGTGGCCAGGGCCAAACAATACCAATCTGTATTGTTTGGAAGCTGACCTGGCCCTTTTGGGTCATTTACCTATTAACCCTCACTCCAAAAAAAACAAGTGCATCCTGGGAGGCCAGACTCCATTTCCTTTATTATTTGGAGGAAGCAGAGATACCAGGAAGAGTCCAGCCTAATCCATGGCACACGTTCACCTGAGGACAAAAAGCTCATACACATAGCATCACTGGTGAGATTTAAATTTATCTGTATTTATTAATTGTTATGCTCACCAGCAACTCAACACTGCTTATTTTGTATGTGGGTTCCTTTTGTATGTATTTCTATTTTTCCCAGTTTCACCATCCTGTTCTTTTAATAAAGCATCCAGATCTACGCCTATGGTCTTTTTATTGGAGGATGGGTTTAGCTGCATGTCAAGTTACACACAGAGTAACAGATAGCAAGGACAGAAGACAGAGGAAGAAGCTGCAACATATCTAATATTTTTGGACTTTTTTGTGCATGATTATCAGCCTCAACATATGGGCTCAACTTTGGAAATAATAATGTAGGAGCCATTTTGATAACTCTATCTTTCATGAAGTTTTTTGACCCACCCCTAAAACCATCAGAACTAATAGTCATTATATAACCTATAATAGAAGCTTCACACATCTTTTATAAGTTGGGTTACACCAGAGCATTATCCATCCATTATAATTCTATTAATTTGGGGTCACCCTGGCATTGATTGGGACCAACAGGCTGTCTTCAGGTTTTACAATAAATTCAAGCAATTCTTAATTTTCTTAAACGAAACATTTGTTAATATTACAAATCAGGAAAATGCTTGGCTGTCACTGAAATGAAGATAGTAACTTAAAAGAGAATTATTTTTATGTGGTGGCGGGTCTAAAAATAAATAAAGAAAAAACTAAAATTCTGACTAAAAACATGTCAACTAAGTCAATACAGCAGTTGGTTGAAAGAATGGGGATACAGGCAACAAAAAAAGTAAAATATTTGGGAATTTGGCTTACTGCGAGGTGTTCCACAATTAAAGAGGACAACTATAATAAACTATTGCAGCAACTAAATTTAGATCTAAAAAGATGGAGAAACTTACAATTATCATTAATTGGACGTATTTCAACGATTAAAATGAATGTACTCCCTAAATTATTATTTTTATTTCAAGTAGCACCTGTTTATTTGGACAAGAAATTTTTTAAGAATTTAAATGGCTTGATACTGGATTTTGTTTGGCAAGGGAAGAAGCCAAGAGTGAAATTAAAAATGTTACAAGAAGCCAGGGAAAGAGGTGGTTTTGGGCTTCCAGACTGGGAACTATATTATCAGGCTGCCGCCGTAGTATGGTTGAAAGAATGGATTTCACTTAGAAATAAAAGAGTATTAGTAATAGAAGGTCATGATCTACAGCAAGGATGGCATGCTTCTATATGGCATGGGAAGGAGAATCCACAAACTTATTTTAAAAGGCACTACCTAAGGAAGATATTGTTGATAATATGGGACAAGATAAGACAAAAATACTATAATCAAATTCCTTGCTGGTTATCAACATTAGAGGCTGTAGTGTATCCAAATGTTCTTGACCCGGACAAAAAACCAACTTATAAAGAATTACTAAATTGTCAGGGGGAGCTAAAAACAATCCAGCAAATTAAGGATCAAGGGATAAATTTAGATTGGTGGTCATATGCACAGATTAGAACAAGATATAAAAAAGATATAGAATCCGGGGGAATTTATAGAGAATTACAAGAATTGGATAAAATAATATTGGGAACGGATGAAAAGATAATAACTAAAAGCTATAAATTTTTATTGAATTTGAAAATGGAGGAAGAAATTGTTAAGGATAATATGATAGTATGGGCCAAGAACTTTGGGTACGCTATTGAGTTGGATAAATGGTTAGAAATTTGGGAGAAGAACTATAGGTTAACCATGGCGGCGGCATATAAAGAAAATCTGTATAAAATGTTTTACCGTTGGCATCTCCCACCAGCGAGATTAGCGAAAATGTTCCCAAATCTAGCCCCGAACTGCTGGAAATGTAACGCAGAACAAGGTACTTATTATCATCTCTGGTGGACGTGTCCGTTAGCAAAAAAATTTTGGCAGAAAGTGAGAGATTGGGTGCAACAAATAACAGGTTTGCTGATCCAATTAAAACCGGAGACATTCTTATTAGGAATAATTCCAGAAAAAATGAACAAAAATGCCTGGTTTTTGATAATACATATCATAACTGCGGCTAGATTACTCTTTGCGCAAGGTTGGAAAAAAGCGGATATACCCTCTGAAGATAAACTAATAAGAAAAATAATGGAATGCGCAGAATTAGATAACCTAACAAAAAAATTGAGGAACGAAGATGAACTAGCTTCGCATTCCAATTGGACTGCTTGGTACCAATGGATGGAAAACAGACAAAAGGTATAAAGGATTAGATGATGGGTGGTAGCATAAAACAGTTAGATATATTATAAGATTCGATGTTAAAATACTGAGCAAATAATTTTTCTTTTTTGTAATATAAAATAGGAAATAGTTTTCTCATGATATATATGTATAATTGATAATTATCGATGATTCGCAACGCTGTCGATGAAAAAGCACATATGATTTGATTGTTTGTTTGTCTTTTGTATTGTCTATGTATGTGTTTTTATTATTGTAAATAAACTTTTTCTAAAAAAAAAAGAAGAAGTTGTGGGTCTCCAACATTGGAGGTTTTTAAGAAGAGACTGGACGGACACTGGTCTGAAATGGCATAGGGTCTCCTGCCTGAGCAGGGGGTTGGACTAGAAGACCTCCAAGGCCCCTTCCAGCTCTATTCTGATTGACGTGGTCCTCTCTTTCTGGTGGGTGGTCCTGTTTCCAGGTAAACTTCCCTTTTGCAGCCACTATATTGGTTATAGTGACCCTCACATCTTCTCCTCTTCTGCAACCGTACGGACCCTTGTTTTAGTCTTTGCTGATCTTTGAATAATTACCTTTCGCCGATTCGGATCGCTTAGGTAAATCCAGTGTATCGAAGTTCCGGTCCACATCTCCGTTCTTCTTTCCTAAGCGGGAGAGACCAGAAATGATCAAATCAACGTGATTTGGGGGGGTCATGAATCAACTTAACCCATTTCTACGTCATCCCAAATTGGGACAAACTGAACGCAAAGCTTAAAATCATATCCGGATCCATCCACCCCAATCCTCCATCATCCGTACATGCATTGTGTCCTTATGTAAGCTTGGGACATATTTACTGGACATGCAAATGAGGTTTTCATGAATGAGCAGAAAAGACAAACAGGTGGTGGGATGTATGATTGACTGACATACAGGTAGTCCTCAACTTACGACTGCAGTTGGGGCCAAGATTTCTGTTGTTAAGTGAGTTGCACTAATTTTAGGTTGTAGGTTTTTTTTTGCCACAGTTGTTAAGTGAATTACTGCAGGCGTTAAGTGAATCCTGTAGTTGTTAATAGCAATAGCACTTATATACTGCTTTACAGTGCTTTGCAGCCCTCTCTAAGCGGTTTACAGAGTTAGCCTCTTGCCCCCAATAATCTGGGTCCTCCTTTTACTGACCTCGGAAGGATGGAAGGCTGAGTCAACCTTGAGCTGAAGTAGTTCAGTGGTTAAGAACACAGTACTGCAGATCAGCAGTTTGGCTGATCGAATCCCACCAGCTCCA
>JANHJO010001416.1:252877-264045 GCA_032468235.1 Pseudoxyrhopus heterurus | reverse complement strand
GTGTGTCCACCTCTATGAGTCGGACCCTGAACTACTTGGGTCAGGTCCATGGTTGTCATGGAAGCCATGAACTCTTGGGCCGCATCTGAAGACTCGCCAAGGGATGGCAGTTTGAAGTCCCCAAGGACAATAAGCCTAGGGAGCTCAACCGCTAACCCGGCTACTGCCTCTAGCAGCACAGGCAGGGCTGTTGCCACGCAGCTGGGAAGCAAGTATGTGAGCAACAAGCCCGACTGAACCCCTGAGTCCAACTTCAAGAGGAGAAACTCACACCTGGCAATCTCTGGGGCAGAGATCCTGCGAGGACGAAGGCTTTGACGGACGATAACTGCCACCCCACCACCCCTGCCCTGGAGGCGTGGTTGATGCAGTTCCTGAAACCCGTCCGGGCACATTTCCGTGAGGGGAATACCCCCCTCTTGGCCCAGCCAGGTTTCAGTTACACATGCCAGGTCGTCCCTCTCCTCCAGGATCAAGTCCCAGATCAGGGGGGTCTTGTTGGAGACTGACCTGGCATTGAGCAGCAGCAGCCTGAGTCCAGGCCCTGACTTCCCAAACCACCAGGTATACGAGGCGAGCCAGGTGAACCAGAATGGCCGGAACACGTAATCGCTTTGAGATAGAGAGTCCTAGTTCCCCGAGAGCGGTCTGCCCCTCGGCTCCCGCCATACCTACCCTGCCCAGTCACCACCAAAATACTCCGGCTCTCTATATCCCCAGAGATTCCCCCCCCACAATACTGGTCCCCCTCCTCACTGGCAGGCAAGGGGCCCCATCCATACCTCTCTGGGGAGCACACCCACACCCCAACCTGCTTCTGTTAGCACACTCAGCAGTGGGGTCTATGTTGGCTTTCCCCGAGTCACTCACCATCAAATAATGAAATATTCAATAGTTGTTGGATTTGCTGTATCACCAGAATCAAATCGGCTGAGCCAGTAGAATTGTTCAACAAGCTCAGAGAAGTTATGTTTTGGCAGAAAGGAGTGGTGTTTTTCAAATTATAACCTGATTCAGCATATTGTGTCATACAGTCAGTGAATCTTGTCTGATTTAAACTGAAAGCCGTGAAGCAGGGGGATCATCCTGGGTTAACTTTACTTCCCCCCCCCCCGAACTGCACTGTACTGCTGGTTGATTAAGCTAAATGCCTATTTTTCTTTAGTACCTCAACTATTGCTGCAAAATTTCAGTGGATTTTATTATAATGGTATTGCTGGAGTTGCAAACAAATGTACGTAACTTTATTTTATTGCTTTGTTAGGGTTATTGAATACAGGAAATAAAAACAAATCTGCTTTCTTCATAAGTTAAAGACAGAAATTCCTGAGCACCAGCAATTCAAGTATAATTTCTTGAGCTCCCATTCCCACATATACATGCTTAATGTATAAAAGCATATTAAAATACATGTAGATTCTCGAAGACATTGTTTCTTGGTCTTAGCAACTTTAAGATATAGGAACTTCAACTCCAAGAATTTGGGGCATTGAAGTCCATTTATTTGAAAGTTGCTAAGGTGGAGAAACACTGCTCTAAGATTTGTTAGAGTGCCTACATAAAATTGAAATGGAATTTACCTGTTTTGCTAAGTGATTAAACAATAGTTGCTTTTGATGTTTCATGTCTGGTTTCTTTTTTTAATTGTTCTATTTTTTTCTTTGTTAACGTTAGAACAAGTTATGTATTATTGTGCATGTATTATTCTTTGCCTCGGTGTATAAACAGAATGATTTTGAAGTATTAAAATCATATCTTTTAGTGACTTTGTATAATCATTACTTTGGAAACTTTTGGAAAAAATAGAGGAAGTTTGGGATAGTGAATATCTAAAATTACCTTTTCCTTTCAAAGTTAATTATAATAACTTCATTTTCTTATAGTCCTCTTTTAAATATGTCTGAAAAGAAAGGTAATGTTTACTGGAATACATGCAGGTGGTCCTCAGTTAATAACCACTCATTCAATGATCATTTGAAGTTATTGACAGCCCTGAATGAGTGGTGGTTACAACTGGTCCTTGAAGTCCTAACTGTCCCAGCAGTCCCTTAATCACATGATCACAATTTCATCACTCACCAATCAGCTCGCACCTATCTGCAGCATCCTGCCATCACGTGATTGTGATTTACAAACTTTCCTCCCGGCTTCTGAGAAGAAATGTCAACAGGGAAGCCAGCAAGGAAAGTCGCAGGTTGCTTGGGTAAGTCTCTCCAGGGGATTGTACTAGAAGCCCTCCAAAGTTCCTTCCAACTCTGTTATTGCCCCACATGTACTCTCTTCTTGAACCTGATTGCGCTTGTGCTATGCCTCCCCAGCACTCGTGCATCCTCATGCACCCTCCTTCATCCAGCAGCTGCCATGTACCTGCTTGCTGACCTGCTTGCAAGCTGCCTTGGGACTTGCAAGCTTCCTGCTGGCTTTCCCATTGACTTTGGTTGTTGGAAGCTGGCAGGAAGTTGCAAGGTGGTATTGATTTAATGACCCATGTCCCTCAATTATAACAAAAGGGAACGCAGGGATTGCTGTTCCTATGTGATGTGATTACATGATGGTGCACTTTACAATCACATTACTTAGCAATTGAAATTCTGGTCCCAACTGCCATGTTAAGCCAGGATTGTGGATTGTAACTCAAAGACTGCCTATATAGAATAAATGTAGGTAATGTTAAGCTGCTTGGACCATCTCCTATCTTTCTGTGTCAACATTACAACTGGCAAATATCTCTACTATAACGATATATGCTCTAGTTGATGTTTAAATGTTTAGTAATCTGCAAAGTATTGTAGGTTACTTCAGCCAAGCATAAGTTAAACAATAAATTTTAATAAAGAATTGAATAATTGATGTTTTACAGATGCTATTTAGGTAACATAGCCACCCATGATTTGGTGCTATGAGAAAAAGGCAAATATTTGATTTGCATATTTAGAACCAGAAAACTAGTTTGGCAACTTCTAACTCCTGGTTTCCTTACCTTTCCCCATGCTCCTCAGAGTTTGTTTTTTTTAATGTCGACTAGTAGTTTGGTTCATAATAATAAGAAATCTCCAATGGAGTTTAATATTTGAAGAAAAAAATACAGCAATTTAGATATGTCTCATCTTTTAAAAGATTAGATTATATTTCGGTCCAGTGCTGAATATTGCAAATTGGAAGTGTTTTGTTTAAGCATGGATTAGATGTTTTCTAAGAAGTAATAGGAGTGATATGGCCAGGAACTTCAAATACTTTAATGTATTTGTACTATGCTCATCTTCAAATGGAACAGAAATATAGTTAAAATTTACTAATATTGTGAAAAATCCTATATTTATGCATTAATCTGACTTTCTGCTCGAAGTATGAGCTACATTAGTGGAAAGTATTTTTATGATTTATATGAAAATAAATACTAGTTTCCCTCTAATATTTTTGTTGGTCATTTCTACAGTGATGATTTAACAACATACTGAAACACTAACATAGATCAAATACTATTTGCATATACTTATATCACTTAGGTTTTGGGATGGCATTAGAGGAACATATACCATATGCTGTCTATATTTCAGAGAAAACAGAGAATATAAATACCACTTATAAACTAAATACCATAGTGGTGTGATAATTAATAAGTACTGTGTTCTGATCATGTATTACTAAGTGAGAAAATTGGAATCACTTACTATAAGCAAATTGGAGATTGTTTTTATGTTGATACTAGGGATATTGCTTTAATTGGATAAATTTAGATAATTTTGAGAATATGCTGCTGAAGTTGTTTTGAAGAGAATGAGTCACCTCATATGGTGGTTAAGGTTTCCATAGAAACTGAGGATATTGCTAAAGGCAGATGGTTGGTTGCAATTTAAGCATGTTTCTAGCATTAGCTATTCATTCAAAAGAGTAAAATGTTCTGCTCTTTGTCCCTTTGGCAGCTCCTCCTATCTTTGAGAGAGGAACAAACCGTAGCTGAGGTTAACTTTGCAGAACTGCCAATCTTAATATTTCCTACCAGCATATTGTATTTTGTCAAATTAAACTTCCTGCACAATAATTTTATAGTCAACTGGAGTGTAAGTGTAATGTAGATATACATTTCGATACGACTAATAACATAAATATATTAATATTATATTAGCTATAAAATATGCAGCTAAATTCCCTTCAGTGCCCTCAAGGATTTATTGAAATTAGGGCATAATGCTTTAATATGTGGAGATATTTTTGCTGTTGTCTTTGTAGAAGTGATATTAATTTCTAATATATATAACCTTGCTTTGATCCATTTTTAAAATATTTTATTTTGGAGTTGATTATTGCTTGAATTGATTTTAAGGATTCCCGAACACTTTTAATGAGATCCAGTTTAGTGTAATGGTTAAGTCATCAATCTAGAAGCCAGGGATCGTGAGTTCTAGTTCCACCTTAGGCACAAAGCCAGATGGGTGCCCTTTGGATAGTCACTTTTTCTCAGCTAGAAAAGAGGGAATGGCAGGCCACTTCTAAAAAAATGGAATTACCACTGTAAGTCATGCCAGTCATTAAGCAAGTCACCATATAGCGGCACCCAATTTTTTGACCTTTTTGTGTTGGTTGTTAAGTGAATCACCAGTCATTAAGCAAATGTGACAGTCTTTAAGTAAATCCATTGTCTGTAATTGTTGTCATAAATCATGGTCACATGACCGCAAGACCTTGCAAACAGTTCTAAATGTGTGCTGGTTGCCAAGTGTCCAAAAAATGATCAAATGACCTTGGGAGAGGGGCGGGGAGGAGCAGCCATTGGAATTTTGAATCCAGGTCATAAGTAGGCCTGGGGAGGTCTCTTCTGTTGTAATTTTGAATGGTCACTAAGCGTAAGTTGAGGACTACCTGCAATCAGTTTGCTATAATGATAGGAATGCAGAATGTGTCTCAAGTTTTTTTCTTCTAGTAATATGAAGATTTATGACTTTGTCATTAGTTTGATGGACCAGTATAGGAAATGATAAACCCATCTTCCTATTGGATGTAGACCCACAATATGAAACCACAATGTTTATTAGTTTTTATCTAGGATTTTGTAAAGCTTTTCAAATGTATTTATTACCAAATTTATTATCTGGTGTATTTACAGACTACAATATACAATCTGAAAAACATGAAAAATATATACTTTTAAAAATGTAATAATTAATGTAAAAAGCCATTACTATTACAAACATTTTCTATGAGAACATGTCATTTCATAGAGGGGGTGCTGTCTCTGCCCCCCTCCCGATCTTGTGATAAGTGAATTCACAAAACATCACAAAAACTGATATAGGCCAGGGAGATTCTGCTGAGAGGAGATGATTCTGGAGGCAACAAGGACCCAAACTTTATGGGTAATTGGACTTAGAAACTTACTGGCAAAAAGTACTGGTTTCACAAACAGATGTTATTCTATTGAACTTGATAGTGCTGAGCATTCTGTGCCAGTTGCAATTTTCAAATTGTGTTCAAGGACACCTCATGTAAAATGAATCCCAGTAATGTAGGTGAGTACTACATGAGAGATGACAAGTGCTTCCTGGTACAAGAAGGGGCACAACTGAAGCTGGCCATTACTGGTTCCTATTCCAGCAGAAGTTGTGAAGCCAGAAGAACCTCCAAAGTGTACACCGGCTTCTTTAGAGGCAGCGTGAGCATCAAAGGAAGCAGAAGATTTCTGTCCCAACAGTAACTCTGTCTTGTAAGGATTCAATCTTAGTCTGCTTCGGCACAACTGGTCCCTCACAGCCTAGTGACATCAGGTTTAGATTTCCACTTCTGCTTGGCCTGGACTAGATATTAAAGATATTTAGTTTAGATATTAGATACAAAGATATTTATATCCGCTGCAAATTGATGATACCTAATGCCAAATCAAGGGAGAATCTCCACCAATAGTTTCACATAGATGTTAAACAAATGAGAGAGAGGGCTTAGCCCTAGGAACCTCATTCTAAAATTGCCATTTTGACCTGTACACCTAAATATAAGTACTTCAGTAAATAATTTGGATAGGCCTATTGCCTTGCCTTTTCCTATCACCTTTGTTATGAGGGTCCGAAGGGAAAGCAAATATATTAGCATAAGAGGGATAATGAAACAAAATCCACCTGCAATCAGAGCAATGTTATCTGTGCTCCCCCCTCAAGTTAGATATGAATTAAAGGTCTGTCACATCTAGAATGACATTTAAAGGAGGACACTTTGGGAAATGCCAGGGAAAATTGTGAGATGTTTCTTTGCTGATTTGTGAATTTCTGCTGTTTATTTTCAAGTAATCTTTTGAACACTTGAAGCATGGAGCAATACCCAGATTTACAAGAGGACCTGAGTCTGGAAGATACTAGTGAGTCTCTCAATCAGCTCAAATTGGCCTCTCTAGATGATAAAAATTGGCCATCAGATGAAGAGCCTGTTTTTCCAAAGTCAGGTAAGTGTTTCTGTTAATAAAACATTGGCAGGAGGTGGCAGTCATGTTTTAAGGCAATGGTCTCCAGCCTTGGCGGCCCGGAGGGGTAGAGAGGGGAACTGGGCTGTGTGAACTGAAGGCCAGCGTGCATGCACGTGCTAGTGTAGCTTGATTTGCTCTGTGCACACACGTGCACATGCGATGGCCTGCTACTAGCACAAGTCAAGCTGTGCTCACATGCATGCCGGCTCACCACTTGTGTGGCCCGGTTGCAAATAGGCCACGGCCTAGTACAGGGCCATGGCCTGGGGACACCTGTTTTAAGGAGTCCATAATCTGAAAATTTTGCTTGCCTGTAGCTTGTTAAACCAGCTCTGTCTTTCTCTGCAAGACCCTAGTTGTCCTCTGCAGCTGTAGTAAAGTCTCAGGAAAAGATTGGCTGTTAGTGATACCTGCATACTCAGAAGCACTTGTTTGCCTTTGAATCCAAAATGTTGCACAACCCTGTTCTGCAGCATTCATTTTAAATTTCTTTTAAGATGTTGCAAAAGAGTTTGCTTGGTATCCTGCATATACATTGTAATAAAGAACTAAGATAGTAATCAGCAAATAAGAACTGGAATGTTATAGGTTGTATATAGCAAAGAAATACCTTTACAGTGTAGATATCAATACAGTAGATTATAGTTGTTCATTTTGGGATTTGTGGCAGAAGATTTTAAGTTTCTTATTTTGTTCCATTAATGGTGTCTTTATATAGTTAAAGCAGATGCATTTATAAATATGTTTAAACAATTAACCTTAGTGCATGCACTTTGTCTGTTTTGAAATACCAAATGAACAAGTAAATGTAACCCATTTATACCCTACCACACCTGAATAAAGGTGCAGGATACAGAGAAATTAATATAGCCATCCTACTGATAATGCACCTAGACATTTCTCTGTACTTCTGGACCCTTATTTAGTAAGTTTGACTTTATGTGATATTTTTTTGTCTGTTTATTTACATATGTATTGTACAGATGATTCCAAGAGCTCCCCGGATTCTGCCACACATCTGCAATGGGATGATCCCTACTATGATATTGCTAGGCACCAGATTGTAGAAGTAGCAGGTACTGTTTTGTTATAGTATAATGATTTGAAATAAAAGAAATAATCTATTTTTAACAACTGTCAACAGTCAAAGTAAAAATTCTTTTCTCATAGGAATTTTTAATGATACCTTCTCTAGGAAATACTTAAAAGTTGCAAAGAATGGAAATAATTTTAAATTTTGAAGAACACAGGTTGTGATCCAAAGTCTTTGATAGTGCCTTTACGATTTGTCATAAAAAGCAATACTTCTCTCAGATTGAACTGCTGACTAAATGGCTATATCCATGTGGCTTTCTTGACAAAAATAGAAAATTGGTTTTGAGCCCATTTCCAGGATATTTCTTTAAATTCACATTACGTTTACAGAGCTTAGATTTTCCGGTGGGCTCCTAGCCTTACAATTGCTTTTTAACATTTCTGGATTATATATCATAACTATTTAATAAAATCATTTCCAGCAGAATAATTACTGGTATTTGAAAAACTAAAATGAGAAAACAGTACAAAAAAGTTATCAAAATTATTAGAAAAGATAATTTTCAAATTACTTTGATATATTTTGAACTTTGTAACTAATATGTTGGTGTTCTGAGATGTCAACTAATTTAATACATTTATATGATATTTGACAGACAATTGCCAGATAAGGTGATCTGTTCAGAACCTGCAAACACTTCTAATTTTTCTGAGCCATAGCATTTTAATTCTCAGACTAAATTATTGGGTACCTTGGTCATATGTCTAATTAGTTTGTGGAACATCTGAAAGTGAAAAGTCAAACCACTGTTCAAAATCCTGGGTCCATAGACTTGCAAAGAAACAGTTAAGCCCTTTGCTATTTCATTGATAGCTAGCTGCTAACATTTCTGTTTAGCTGATTTATATGTAGTTCTAAATTCAGTTATTATCTGAATTGCATGCAGACTTAATTGAAAAGGATATGGTATGTTAATAGTTATTGGGAATGATATCCTGAGACTGGAAGAGTGGACAATTGTTTTTAACTTGTATTTATGATTAATATTAATCATAATGCCAAATATCGTATACATCAGGGGTGTCAAACTGGTGGCCCAAGGCTGGATGCGTCACATGCAGGCTATGCCCACCCCGACTATGCAAAGGCAAAAAAAGTTGTGATTCGTCACAATACATCACGTGACATGATCGAGTTTGACACCCATTGGTATACATGATAGCAGATTCTCCTAGTGACTAAGGAATAGAAATGAAGAATGGGTTATTGTAGAAAGTGAATGACAAATAAGGAGGAAATGTCAGATATATGGATAAATGCAATTGCTGGACAGCTTTTGGACACATCTGCCTAGATTTGTTTGATAGCAATAATAGTTTTGAATTTTCAACTTGCAGTTGTGTAGTATTTTTGTCCATTATGCACTTTGAATGTATAGGATAATTCAAGGAACACTCTGGTCCTCTACAGCAAAATGTATTTAAATAACTTTTATTTATAGTTTTATAGTGTCTGTTTCTGAGATATTTTCAGCATGGGAGATATTTTCTTTCCCTATGTAAATATGATAGGAATGCCTTTCTGTTCTCTGGGACTGTAACTAGATATTGAACAATTCATGAAACAAGGTCTCCACTGTTAAATTATTAGATAGGGCCAAACAAAAGATAACTGTAGTACACATTGTGTTCGAATACATAAGAATAGCTCTATTGCGGACTTCCTCAGATTTCTACCATTTGACAGAATTCATGAATAACATTCAGTGAAATCTTCAAATGTTCCAGAAACGTGTGTGTGTGTGTGTGTGTGTGTGTGTGTATTTATTTATTTTGTGGGAAGTAAATAATGTTCATATATTCTGCGCTGCTAATATAGTTTAATTATTTCTGTGTTCATGTTATTGGTTTTCTGTGTTATTTGTTTTGCATTGTAAACTGCATATTTTAGTTCAGAAGATGGTTTATTATCAATCCATCCATCCATCCATCCATCCATCCATCCATCCATCCATGGAGCAGGTGCAAATCAAGAATAGCTTTAAATAAATATATGTTATGCATGTAATTTCATTTCTTTGTTTTAGAAGTTTGTTTATGTATTAAATGAGTATGCCCCCAACCTCTAATTACCCTGTTAACAAGTAAAAAAATATTTCTGATATTATAAATGCCCATTGACTTTAGCTGTGGTTTATCAGAAAAAGGAAAACTGGACTGTATTGAAAGTTTGTTCAATTCACTTTTCTTCTGCATTTTCATTTACGGTATGCACGAAAACATTTTTCAGAGATTCAGAATAGGGCCTTCTTAAAAGTATGTTGTATGATATAGAGCTGCATGTGTAGAAAAAATTTCCTCAAATCAGTTGAAGCGGTCTTCTACTAAAATAAGGACTAGTTTTTTTAATCCACAATTTTCTGTTCCTGGCTATATTCATTTGACAGGAAGGCAAATTGTAAGTGCTAAAAAAACAAATAACTTGTCCAGTATTATGAATTGATAGAACTGAAATGAAATGGGATTACAGTTATTTATTTGTTTCATTTATATAGCTGCCCATGTCACATACGTGATGCTGGGTGGCTCACAAAATTGAAACACAAAACAAAAATACAAAAAAAAATCCCACCCCAAAATAATATAACAACGAACATTAAGAACAATAAAAATGTTAACACCATTAAAATAAGTAACAGTACAATCCAACTTCCTAACAATGTACAGTAGCCATTTAGCAGGCTCCATACCTCTGTTACTTAAACTCCAGGTTGTATGTGCCAATCTAAGTTCTGGGGAAATGATCTCTGCTTGGAATGGTTGTGTGATATGGATTTTGGATTAGACTGCTTCTATGTAGTTTGTCTTTGCCAGTCTTATAGGACTCCCTGGTTTTCCGAGGAATTTTGAGAGACGAAACAGCTAAAAGATACCTAGAGTTTCATTGAAAAAGACAAAGAGTGAATCTAACCAAATGTAAGAGCCCATTTTAGGGATTTAGTTGTAGCATTAAGAGCTTCAAAACACAATACTTTGAATGCTGTTATTATTGGTTGATAGCCTTGTTTAAAGTAATCCATTCCCTGCTGTGTGAATAGGTAGCTAACTCAGCTGCTGTGGGGATTACTCTAGGAATCTGGTGAGCTGCTTGCATTTGCTCTGAATTAGACTCCAACTGGTGAGGTCTTGTTGAAATGATGGAGGCACTGACTTATTGCTTGGAAAGTATTTATTTCATGGTGTGATTTCTAGGAAAATGGACAGAATCTTCACAACTGTTAGTCTGGCCATTTGTTTATTAGATCTTCTTGTTTATTAGATCCTCTTGATAATGTGTGGATCCATGTGAAGATAAATTCTTCCTTGAGATAGGGATGCTTTCATCTGCCTTCAATGTGGTAGCGCACACCTAATCAAGAGGCCACCTCTGGACCCAACAGTTCTCAATTATTTTCATCCATTTAAAGCAAGAATGGTTCTTATACATATGGTCATGCCCTAAAGACAGAATCTTTCTAGATTCTATCTGCTTCTATCATATACTCTGAGATCTATTAAGGAGGCTTGTCTCTCACACAAAATATGTAGACTGGATTGCACCCAACCCTCCTCAAAATCCTTCCTTCCTTCCTTCCTTCCTTCCTTCCTTCCTTCCTTCCTTCCTTCCTTCCTTCCTTCCTTC
>JANHJO010001416.1:224479-243293 GCA_032468235.1 Pseudoxyrhopus heterurus | reverse complement strand
ATAACATTCTGTAGAACTACATTTGGAAAAGGATCAGTTTTTAGTCCATTGCGAAATCTAAAGATGAACAATTTTAGTAATATATAAATTGCCAATGGTGCAGGGACTACTGCACAAGAGCATCCTTCTCAATGCCATTTGTGTCTGTTCATCTCATCCTTGAATATACTAATACTTACTTTTTCATGTACTGGTTATCGATTGTCTTGCAGCTTTAAGTTTGGACGGAAGATATTCTATGCAAACTATCTGAGTGACCTTGAGGAGCATGTGAAGTTGGAACAGTTGGGAATCCCGAGCCAGGTGCTAAAGTGAGAACACATTGCTTATTGACTAGCTTATTTCAAGCTTCTGTGGAGGATGATGTATTAAGCAAGGGAGTCAAGGAAAGGGCCTTCAGTGTTTGGTTTCTTTGCACGTTATGGTATGATACAGACAGTCCTCAACTTACAACCATTTAATGACCATTTGAAATTTCAATGGCACTGAAAAAAGGGTCCTTATGACTGTTTTTCACACTTACAACTGTTGCAGCATCCCCATGATCACCTGATCAAAATTCAGATGCTGGAGAATTGGCATGTATTTATGATGGTTGCAGTGTTCCAGGGGCATGTGATACCCTTTTATGACCTACTGACAAGCAAAGTCAAAGAGGAAGCCAGGTTTACTTAACAACTGGGTTACAAACTTAACTGCAGTGATTCACTTAACAACTGTGGCAAGAAAGGTCATAAAATGGGTCAAAACCCACTTAACAACTGTCTTGTTTAGAAATGGAAATTTTGGGCTCAGTTGTGATCATAAATCGAGGACTACCTGTACTTTGAACCATTTGGATGCCTCCCAGCAAGACATTTTTTGGGGGGACATTTTTTTTACAGTCTGTGTTGGATACTTACTCCCAGTTATTCAACTGTCTTATTGATCCTTTACCTTATACTTGAGAACTTACTCTTAATTTTAAGCAGAGATTATTTTAGGTGCCATCTTTTGTGCGCTATAGATCCAACCTGCTCATTCCAAATTAATTGTTTTTGCTCAGTTGCCTATGACCTTGATGTCCTAGGTTTATTAGAGGGTTTCTAACAGTTAGTTAGTTAGCAGACGGTGTAACTGTTATAGAGAGTATATTGTAGGGCATTCTTTCACAAAGTAGTGCATCAATGGATACTCATTAAATACGAATTTTCAGTGCAGGAGAGATTTCATACATACCAATGTTTCTTTCATTGTAGGTATGATGAGTATCTGAGATCACTACAAAAACCTGCCCAGCTGCCTCAGAAAGCAACACCACCCCGTCCACCTCTGCCAAATCAGCAGTTTGGAGTTTCTCTCCAACAGTGAGTATTTCCATCTCTTTATTTTAGTTGGTGTACTAGTGATGCCTGCACACTTTCTCTGGGTAGTAGTAGTATTAATGTTTCCAATGCAATTACTGCTATAATAGGTTTTCTTCTGCCAGGTTGAGCTACCAAGATCACAGCGAGAGAGATCCTGGATATTAGCTAGTTTCAGGGTCTTTTCTCCACCCCCACCCCCCAAATAATATGTGTGTCATGTGAGTGATTCTTTTAGAAAGGTTGGTGTAAAATTATTTTTAGCTTCTTGCAAAGGAAAGATAAACATTTAAGCTTCTCCTCTACCAACAGGCTGAAGGAGAAGAGCTCAGACCGGAATCCTATCCCATTGGTGATCAGAGAAACCATTGCTTATCTACAAGAGCATGGTAAGAGCAAGGAAAATGCATGCTCAAATTGATCTGTCCCCTCTAGTATCCCCTACAGGGATGTTTTGCTTGGATGAGCTTAGCTATTTTCAGATGTCTTAGCATTTTTCTAATTCCACACTGAAAAACAGTGCAATTCTATATACAGCAGTATTGTAGCTGTTTCCATGTAAATATCATGGGCAAAATTTGGAGAACTTGCAGTCTTCTGGCTTCATTGTCCAGTTCTATAATTGGCAAAACAGATACATTGTTTTTAGGGCTACGTAATGTTTATTGCTCATGTCTGTAATAATACAGTTACTCTGGGCTCTTTCCCTTCCCGCCTCTTTCAGCTCTTACCACACAGGGGATTTTCCGGCGATCTGCAAATACACAAACCGTAAGAGAGGTTCAACAGAAATACAACATGGGTAAATGTCTGCTACAGGTAGTCCCTTCCATTTGTCTTTCCCTTCTGGATGGGCTTTAAATTTGCCCTTGGCATGTGAAACTTCTGCCATATTGCAGGTTATGCTTTGGCTATTGCTCTGAAACACTTTATTCTCTCTTACCCAGGATTGCCTGTGGATTTTGCAACATATGAGGATGTGCATCTTCCTGCTGTAATTCTCAAAACCTTCTTGAGGGATCTGCCTGAGCCTTTGCTCACCTTTGGTCTCTACAGCGATGTTGTCAATTTCTACAGTGAGTGTTTATCAAGATGGTCCTAATCTCATACCAGTAATCTTTTCTCAGGATGCTTAACCCAGAGTTATGATTGTCTTTGACAGGAGACGACTTATTTTTTCAAGTTAATATAATTAAATTTCTATTGATTAAGAGACTCGTTTCTTTTCAAGTGTTTTTTCTCTGCAAGACAATCTCTCCCTATATTAGCTGGAACTGGGAATGTTGGTGCATATCACACTTGTTTTCTTTTCCTTTAAGGTATGGAAGAAGAAAAGTGTATAGATATTGTTCGCAAAACACTTCAGAGTCTCCCAGAGGAAAACTATCAAGTTCTGTGTTTATTAATGAACTTTCTTGGGCAGGTGAGATTAGTGTATTACATACTTTTCAAATTCTCAGTCGTAAGATATGGTGATGATGGTTGGCTTATGTAGTTTTAAAACAAATTTGAAAAGTTAATGGAGGGTGCTTGTCACTTATTATTACTCATCATAATATGATGGGCACCCTCCATTAATTTTGTGTTTGGAAATAATCTAAATCTGAATTTGAGATACATTGTTTAGAAGACCTGTGAAGAATTTGATCTTCACCCTGTGATGGAACATAAGGCCTTTTGTTTCCTTATGATTCTCATCTTTAATCTTTCATGTTTGATCAAATATATTGCAATTTTTTTATTTGGTTATGACAAGCTGCCCAGAGTTGTTGAAAGATGGGCATCATACAAGTTTAATAAGTTATTATTATTGGTTAGTATTTGGAAATGAGATGGTACAATAGGTGAACTTAAATTTTTCCTGTGTATCCAATCTGTATCCCTTCTATAGTGCTCCATCCTGATCCCCTTTCCCCAGTCACTGAAAAATATTCTACTTGTGAAAACTTAAGGCTTAGTTTCCCCCAAAGCACTTCATTGTTGAGCAATGATTAGAAAATTTCTACATCCATGTTGAAATCAGATCACTAGGGTGGGTCCTTCCTAAGACTATGTGGCCATTAAACAATTACGGGTGCCTAGTCATTGTAGAAGTGAATAGCTTTATACGTATCTTAAATCAATCAAATGTATAAGATCACTCACAATGTCTGTGTGGTAAGTTGCACACATGTCCTTAGACAGTTATAAGTGGCTTATAAACTGACAAATATTTACCAATTAGATTTTTGTTACGTTATTCCATAAAAGTTTGAAACCAACAGAGTAAAAGAAATTATCAGATGACTGATTCTATAAATAGGGGGAAGAAAAAAAGATTTGTAATTAAAGGCTTGTAGTCTACTAAACAGCAGGTATTCTAAATTCTAAACATCACTATTTTATACACAAGGCAACTTTGGTCTTTATATGTAACCTAAGAGTTGAATAGATGGTAAGGAGCTAAGAAGCATTGAATCAAATTTCCGTTTTCTTTTGAGTGGTAAGAATAAAATTTCTTTCTCTTTTTCTCCCGTTACTTCACATGTAGGTCTCTGCCAACAGTGATATTAACAAGATGACCAATGCCAATCTGGCTGTAGTTTTTGGCCCAAATATGTTGTGGGCTAAAGATGCAGCTATAACCCTCAAAGCCATCAATCCTATCAACACCTTTACCAAGTTCCTCTTGGACAACCAGATGCAGCTTTTCCAGAACACAGAGGCTTGAGCCATAAGCTGTTTATGCTAGCACGCTCTGTGTCCACTGTGATCATTCCTTTCTTCTTCTCCTCCTTTTCTTTTCTACCTTGCTTTGGAGATGTGGCCATTCTGAGGACGTTCCAGGTGGTGTGTAGTGTGAAAGATGGATACAGTTCGCTTGTTTGTATATATGGAGGGTTTTGCAGGAGGGGGCTTATCAGATATGGGGGGAAAGCAGATCTTAAAAATCAAGTTCTACCTTGGCTATTCTGTCTTGAGTACTGGTACTAGGATTCAAGTTGTTCTTAAATGTTTTATCTCCTTTCCCTTCCTGAAGATCCTTCCCTATCAGATAAGTCTCCTTACCTGTCAACGGAACTGCTTTCTCTTAGTACCAGGCCCAAGGGAGTGGATTAGGGTAGAATTGATCTCAATCGGTTCTCTGCTCCAAATTGATTCTTCACAGGTGCCCAAGTCAGGCAATCCTCTTTAACACTGATAGTGACTTGCTGAATACACTTTATATCTTTGATGGACATATAGACTTAGTCCCTGGCAAAACTGAACCATAATACAACTGGCTTAAGTGCCTGGAAACTTATCTATAGATTTCATGCAGCTCTGACACTTGATCTGTTATCAGGTGATCTTGTTATATAAAGATATGTGCTCTTGGATGCAACAGAGCTCACTTTTCTGCCTTTTCAATGTTCTGTAGAGTTTGCCAGCAATTTATTTCAAATTGGCCTTGGCAGCAAGCCTTTCCTTTTTAATTGGCAGATAATGAATGCAAGTACGTGTATGTGCATTGATATGCATTCAACCAGGCCAGCTCCTCTCTGCCAAAGTCCAAATCAAATGTTGGCCATACCTGTGACTGAAACACAGGAAATGTGCTATTAGGTGGTTCTGGATGCAGCACTTCAGCCATTGGAATTAGATTTGTTTTCAAGCAAAAGCTTCATAACAGGGCAAAATTTTATCCTAATCTGCTGGAATCTACTGTGCCAAAACTATTAAAGAATGAATTTGTTTCTACCATCTTTTCCTTATGGGTCACAAATGTAGTTTTTTGACTTAGTCAAAATGACCCCGATGCGCCTTTGGTTTCCTTGGCACTTGAGAGATACGATGCATTGATTTCTCTTTTTCTAGGAACTGAGACAGCCCTGCAGTAGGTTTATGTGGTTTTTCTGACTGTCTCATGAAATTAGTTTTGTAAGAGCTAGTCTTAATTTATATAACAATAGCAGTGGCCTACAATGTCTTTAGCAGTCATAGTTTTAAAATAAAACCTTAACATTTCCATTATGTCCTGCTGACACCTCTGTTGGCAGTTGGATATGGCCACATAGCTGTAAGTTGACCCTACAAGGTAGAGGACCAAAATCATACAATTATAAAGAGTAGCAATATTTTTTACCCTGTAGTTCAGCGCAATTACGTAATAAAATTATTTGTTACGCTTATAATTAGCAAATGATCAATGAGAACTAAAAAGTGCATCTGGGTTATCGGTGCCAGTAGTTGAACCATGGCTGGTGTAAGAGCTCGAGTAGTAAATGAAAAAATTCCCAAACTGTTAATGATAACCAGGAATGCAGATTAAGGTGGTTGAAGCTATTAAGAGGGGCTGATGTGCTAAGATAGCTCATTTTCCTTTATTTAGGCATATAATATTATTCTGATATGTTGTACATAGTGGTTAGTCTAAAGAAACATGGGACCCTTTCATCTAGAAATGGAAAGTTATGAAGATTATCAAAAGTTTTTTTTTCTTAATGTCTTTTATATAATACTATTTAGCATGACTAAATGAGGAGTGGCCTTGCGTAGAAACTATATCAATATTAGCTTCATTGTTTTATATTTCAGGCCATGAATAGCTTGTAGGCTATTTTTCATAGCATGCCATTGTGAATTGAGACTAGATTTGGTCTGATTCTAAGCCGTAGAAGTATTGCTTTGTTTATTAAAAATGCCCAGATGGAAAAGAAACTGATCGTACAGAAACTGAAATTTAGAATAGTAAGGTCCCAGTGCTGCAAGTTCAGTCCCTTTACCCAAACTATAATTTCTACACTGAATTAGTTTCAGAATTACATTAACACAAGTTGAAAAGAAAATAGTTTCTTGGGGGTTCAGTATTGTCTTACCTGGGCAATGACACATTTATCAACTACATATATTTCAAACTCCTGAATGTGACTTTGCGTTGCCAGATTATAAAATATATCTTGTTAAGTGTAGCATATTATTAAAGCAAACTTGCAAAACTAGAAGTGAGCCAGTGTAAATAACCTTTAATTTTCTCATTTTGCTGAGAGCTACCAGAAAATCTAAAGCATATGATTGTTTTGTTTCTTTATCTTTTCTCATCTTGCCTTCTTGAAACCATAGCTAGCCATAGGCCTGTGATTGGGCTAGACTGTTTAAAAGAATGAAATATGTGGTTTGAACTAACACTGCACTCCCAAGTTTTGATTTCCAAAATGCCTGCTGCCTGAATCGGGGTATCCAAGCAGTCAGAGTAATTAGAGGAGCAGCATCCATGTAGCTGTTTATGTCTTCCCACCTCCTTTTCTAATAGAACTTGATAGCTTGTTGTGGCTATCCTTCCCCTCCTCTTTTGTCCCTTTGGTGATACATCTACTTACTCTTGTTCATTGTTGCTTGGCTTTCATGTTAGATATTGACCTCAGTATCTGTTAATGGAGCACTGTGTCTCCACTTTATTCCTCTTTTGCCTGTTATTAAACCCACCGATTCTTTGGTATCCTTGGAAAACATTCTGTGCCCACTTTGCTAACAGCTACTCCTCTGCTTGTACTGACACAACCATTTTTGGGTAATACTGCTGATGTTGAGTCCAATCTGGATGTCTTATGTGTGCTGCCTCAGCCAAATATTACATGGCCAAATGAGCCCTTATTGCACACTCTCCAGTGAAGTCTTCATGTGGTAATTTTTGTTGCTGTTCCCTATATATTTTACTTCTTTTAATTGTTTATTGGGAGCAAGACTGGGGATTGTTAATGTGACTTTTATTTACATATCCTTGTTTATTTCCTTCCAATGGTACCAATCTTGTATTCACAGTTTGCACTTTTTGTACTTCAATAAACACTCAAAGCCAATAACAAATTTTCGTGTGCTTCTCAATTTGTTATTCTAAGACTAGTTATTAAGAGATGCTTTTTGATAATAGGCACCTCCTATTGACTCCTATATTTTCAAGTACTGACTGGTGAAGTCAATACTTGAAAATATAGAAGCTATTTTTTTTTTCATTCTTAAATGGATCCAGCACAATGTCCATATTAAGTATAAAACAAATGCTTATTAGATATCATGCGGTCCATTTTACCTAGTTTCTCCAACTCTACTATGGGTGTTTTAATTAATTAGTTGCTTTCAGAACTGGAGTAATGTTACTACACATCCAAATGTTTGTATGTATCTTCACTATAACTAAAGAGGAATAAATTTGAAATTAGGATCTCATTGATGGCTAACCTATCTAGAACAGGCTCTTGCTACTTTTACCTTTTCTAGGTAATGATCTCACTAACTCTTGAAAAGAAAGCTAGAAAGCATCCAACTTCTGAAGATAAAGTTTGATCCTATGTAAAGTATATATGTTCCTTTGAAGGAGGGCATATTTGCTTGCCAGGAGTGCGGACTATTGTAAAAACTAGAACAATGTCAACTGTGAGAACCATAAACTTCTGCCCTAAGCCTTATCTAAATTTACAGCTAAATATACAAATGTGAATATAATCATATTGCTCTTTGGAATAAAAATGAAAATATTTATAGTGACTGGGAAATGAAAGGAATGATATATTAAAAGTAAACAGGAAAAGGAATTTTTTTTTTAAAAAAATGTTAATTTTGGCTTTCCCTCTAAGAAAATAACAGGTTGTGTGATAATTGACTAATAACATGATGAGTCTCATTGAAATTAGTAAGATAACTGGAAGAATCAGACTACTTATTTTAGTGTGGTATATTAATATGTTCTACCCATTGATGAACCCTTCTGTTGATATTAGTTAATTTTATATGGAATTCAAGATAACACTTCAAAAATTCAAAAGTAGGGGGCTGAATTCTAATTCTAGTATTATATTAGGTTTTAAAAGATTAAATGTTATCAAATAAAAAAATAGAAACTTCTTGTAAAATTTTCATGAACTATCAAGTAGAAGCTTTTGACTTTTTTAAAACCGGAACCTTCTTTTAGGGTTTGGATATAGTCCTTCATAGCACAGGAATGCATCAGGCAAATGTTTATAATAATTATGTGGCAAGAGTCACTTTTATTTTTTCTAAGTATTTGCTCTTACAATCATTTTTCTTATTTTAATTTCCAGAATTATTTTTTTTTAACTTTCCATACAAAATGTGGAGAACATGGTCCAGCATAAATATGGTTACCATGTTTTCTGTTTGGGGAACTGGGAGATTTCAAAGGGTAGAAATTGCTATCCAAATTAATGTCGCATTTGGTTCCCATGTGACATATTGAGATCATACCAGGATGATTTTTGTTTATGGAAATTACAGCTGCAAAAGCCTTTTTCTTTCTTGTAACTGAATATGCACTTAAACTGATATTAAGTCTTCTCTGGAAATACAAAGCGAAGTGTCCAACCCATCATCCATAGATTGCATGCAATTGCAATGTACTATATGAAGGGTCAAGGGATGATTTCACTCTCTTATCTACCCACGAGAACTAAATATCTTAAGCTTCGCAGAAGCAAAATACATTCATTTTGCCCCTTAACATCTTCAGTTGAGCTGGGTAGCATAGGGGACAGGGAGGAGGATGTCACATGGAAAAAAAATGAAAGGTGCTTCCCAACCTTTTCATTACCCCAAATCACTTACCAGAAAGTCTTTTTTACCCAATGTAGGTTAAAACATTTTTAGTCCAATAAATGTCCTTGTGATTGGGTAATGGATTTGTATGTTGTTATCCAGAGAAAGACCACTTTTACCCAATTGTAATTTACCAGGTTTGCGAAGCACTGGCTTAAGGCATCCATTTATTCCCAAAGCAAAGTTTGACCTTGCCTACAAATGTTGTTACTAGCTCATAATATCCAACACACCTGCATTTAAGGTTTTAGCATTTGCACTACACCCTAGTATGTAACTATTTTTTAATGTGTTTGTGATAGCTCGTGAGATATGTGCATTCTGTAAACTATGTACAAGCTAATTTCTGAGCTTTAATATGTGATCAATTTATTGTACAAATACTGTACATGTACAGATTTCATTTACCCAGCTTTACCATAATGTTTCTGTACATAATATTGTATTTTCCTTGAAATTTAAATTGCGCATATTTCTAGTATGGAAAAAATGAGACACTTTTATAACATATGTATTTATTAATGTAGTTACATAAATGATTAAAAAAATAAATCCACATCAAAAGATTCTTGCCAACCTGAAATGAAACTCTGATAGCAGAATTAAATCAGCCTGTCTCCATTTTGCGGAAGTATAAAAGTTCTTATTGATGTAAATAACAAAGCTAGGCCTCTATCGCAGGTTTATTAATTATATTTATGTATGTACTTGCACGCACATACACTGCCTCCTGTCACTCTAGATAGCTTCTGAGTACGTTTCTCTAACAGCAAACGTCTATGGATTGGTTTTGGAATATTTGAATTATTTTTCTCAAGTACTAATATTCAGCAGTGTAATTTATCAAATTTCCACTATTTCATTAAGGTGCAAGGGAGACCAGGTGGATGTCATAGAAAACCTTATCAAATTACTTCTGTTTCATAGCTGATCTGTGTGTGTCTGCTTCTCATACAATCATGTGCATTCATACTTGAAAGTCTTACTGAATCTGGAGAGGCATATTTCTGAAAAAAATGTTGGGAAAGATGATATGAAAATGGCAATTCCAAAAAGAGTAGCTGAAGAGTTAGACGTTTGGGGGCTTTAACAGGAGGATAGCTGTTTGTTTTGCCTTGCTAAAATCTCAAGTTTTGGTAGAAAAGACAGTGGAACGGATGAATTTAAAATAGCATAAAAGTTTTATTGAAAATTGTATGAATGCATAGTGGAATATTTTGAATAGTGTTTCCAAAATGCAGGGGAGGAACCTTCTTTCTTCAATTGATGCATTTGAATGTTGCCCATTATGTATAAATTCTGATTCACAGCACTGTAATGCAAGTAGACAGAAATGTATCCTTTGAAGATACGTAACTGAATGAATCCCTGACAAAAGGATTTATGTGGGATAGTAAATTGATGTTTGTTAGGTAGAACCAATGCGATTTTCTTCAAAGAATAAACGAAGAACCCAGATTCAGACAACAGCATCTTATAATATTATGTAAGCATACTTCTTGTTGTTTCCCACCCCTGCAAGGACCCCAAATTTGTGAAGTCCTCAAAGGATTATTCTGTTGGTAGAACATCAGAATCATACCAATAAATACAATCCAGTACATACAGTATTTCAGTGTAAGAAAAACACTGAACAGGAAATGAATATCAACATGAGTAACTAATTCTATTCAAAGATATTGAAGTTATATTATCTATATAGTTTTGAACTATGAGAATAGTTACAGGTAGTTCTCAATGTACGACTACAATTGGGACTGGAATTTTGGTCACTAAGCAATGCTTTTTTAACTGATCAAGTGACTGGACCCAACTTTATGTCCACTTTTAACCATGGTGTTAAGCAAATTACATGGTAATTTGATGAATTTGCAAGATATTGCAACCATTGTAAAAGTGAGCCAGTTGTTAAACAACCAAATTGCGATCATGTGACTGCAATGGCAGTGGTGCGACGGTCGCAACTTACAGGATTGGCCTTAATGTCACTTTTTCATAGCTTTGAAATGTCAATGTCAATAATGAATGGTTGTAAGTCGAGGACTACCTATATTTGACTAAATTCCTTTAATCGCCACAGCATTTTACTGTGAAAATGAAGGAGGAACAAAATAAGTGTTGTGATATGAATGTCAAGGTAAATGTGCAAAAAAATTCTCAGTTTTGGCTGAGAAGTGACTTTTAGGAACATTAGGAACAGTAGAAACACAAGCAATTTCCTTATCAGATATCATCATTTATAAGAATAGGTTCTCCTGTAGTCAATGCTGGAAAAGCCAATCTTGTTTAGACAAATAGCTATACATCATCTGATATCTCATGAAGAATAATAAGGAATGCTTTCCCCCCCCTATATTCATATAATATTTTGATTAGAAAGCTAAAAGGCTCAGGAAACGAAGCCCTATTTTATGCAGATATGACTATGGGTTGGAGCCTCTTTCTGGAAATCTATTTTAAAGTAGTTTTGATGTTTCTATCATTATGAGCCCCCAAACAAGCACATACACCCTACCTAGGAGCAATTTAGGTATGAACTTAGATGTGTGTTCTTCAGTGGATCAATAATGAATAACAATATCACAAGTACTTTGAAAATAAATTTAAAAGGCATTTTTCAGTCAATTTAAATAAATTTCTTACAGCCATTAAGATAAACTACCGTACATGCTAGAAGACAAAAGATTTAATTTTCTGCTCATTTCTGCAAAGCAGTAGGGACAGAAAATTCCAGAGCCTATCTGAAAGATGTATACTGCCCTAATAATCTCCCCCCCATCACCCCGTCTTAGATCACAAGCAAGCAAAACCTATAAGAGCAGAGCACTATAGGAAGTCAACATTCCATTATTTTAAACTGTAAATATCCTTCATATCTAAAGGCAATAATCATACAAAAGCATCTAAGATGAAAGATAGAAGGAATGAGAGGATATGATCTTCTTTCTTCAGTACAGTATATGGCAGTTCAATTCTAAACAGGTTTACTCAAAAGTGTCTTCCTAAAGTTTAAAGATGCTTGCTCCCATTAAAATATGCATAGAGGTGAATTCTGAGCCTGTTTTTTGACAATGGAAAGGAAGAACTTGAAGGAAGAACAGTGCCTAATTTATCCCTGAACTCATATGGATGTCTTTTTCCTTCCCATAGCTGGCGTGGAAGATGGAGCAAACGGAACATATAGAAATGCCAGTCAATTGCATTACTTAATGCCTAACTCGTTAGAAAAACAACTTTAAACAAAATGTTGTACGATAAAACAAGTACCGTAAATCTCGTAAAATGTACTTCTATACCAAGTTATTTTCTAATTCATCGCAGATTACATAAATTTATTTTACAAATATGACAGAGCTCAGCTTTTTAGAACTCTGCAAATTCACTACACCAGAGCACATATCGTAATTGTGACATTTCCAAGAGGGCAGAATGAAATCAAATCAATCTCTGAGAAAGAAAAAATTTTTCCAGCACAATATGTCTGCTTTTGGAAGAAAAAAAAAAGGAATATGCCCTCATTCATTTTAAGGTTGTTCACAGCACTTTTGCAGTGACAAAGAACACAGCAGCCTATGGCTACATAACAATGTGAAAACATAACATACAACTTTTCTTTAAATATAGTTTCCTTTAGAATAATAAATATTCCTTATTTCTCTCAACATAGAGCAGCAGCATCTGTAAAAACTTTGGACTAAAGATCCCTAATTAAGTAATCCTAAAGAATTAGGATCACTAACATATTTACAATTAGCAATTGTAAGAAGACACCATGAACTCTGAACCTTCTTCAAAAGCAACAAGACTTTTTGTCTAGCCTTATTAGGCAGGCATTATTTTTTACTCTGTTGGTGGAAAAATATATGAAAAGCACTTTTTTCTGCTCTTATGGATTAATTCTCAACTGTGCAGCAGGGGGGAAAAGGTCTTCATTTCTTATATCGGCATGCAGATGTGCAACACTTTCTATTATTTAGAGCATTAGAAGTGAATATTATCCCCTGTTATAGTATGTCAAACACACTCACTGAAAATAGACTAATTTTGCAGTGTTCAGAATTCAGTGAGCATGGATTATTCTGTTTGTTTTGATCCTTTCAAGTGATGGTTCTATTGAATCAAGTGAAAAAAGATAACAGTTGATGGAAGCAGAAGCAAGAGAAAATCATTACAGATGAGAGAATGAAGACAAAAGTGATCATTTTGTTCTTCACTATACTGCTTCAGATGCCAACTGTAACAAGAAGGAAAATGAATTAATTCATCACAAGGTCAGTTCAAAGTGATTCACATTTGTTTCTGCATTGGACAAAGCCCAGAAAGCAAATGAAAGTGTTGGTGCAACATAACAGGACCCGGAAGGGAGGCAGGTGCAAAATGTATAGGCCTGCTTTTCCAGAGTGTCGAAGAGGACGTCCAAGGCTGTTCTAACTTGGTTCAATTTCACTGTAAGGTTTCTACAAAAGCATCAAATTCTTTGACGTTCTTCTCGTGAACAGCCAATTTCTCTGGCAGTGAGTCCTGTGGAGAGAGGAAATGTGTTAAGTGACTGAACTGAAATCTCTGTGGCCAAAAGATGCAGTGCTCAGCAGGAAAGAAATACATGCTCATTCAGAAAGCTCTTTCATTAACCAGAAAACTTGCACATTTCCTTCAGATGATTGTGAAATGGAAGGTAGAAAGAAATCAGAATTTCTGCTGCAATATATTTAAATAAACAATGAGAAAATTTGGTTTTTTTCTATACTGTAAGGACACACTGCACAACACAATATAAAAAGCAGCTCCCAAAACCTAGGAAAAACACAGATCTACCCACCTAAGCAAAGCACACAACAGCAAAGCATTCACATAGTACTTCAATCTACTAACCCCCATATAGATCTTGAAGATATTATTAATAAAATTATAGCTTGCTTTCCCACAAATAAGCTTCTAAGTGAAATGTTAAGAGTGCAGCTGTCCATATCTGTACTTCTAAAGATGCTTTTCAAACCCATATAGGGCCCAATAATACAAGGAGAGAATACAAAACAACTAATTGAAAATCAAAAACACCTCTGTACAAGTCAACACGAGACCATGACAGTGAATCTATTATGGATTTTCTCCAGCTGTATTTTCTCGAGATAATTTGTTTTACAGATTTCCTCCAAGACTCAAGGTTAACTAACTCCCTCCTTCCAAACAGAACACTGTACAAAGAGTCAGACATTGGAATGGCAAGGAGGGTGAAGTTAAAACTATGCTATTTCTCACCAAATAGATTTCATAATATCAATTATTTTCCAGCATTTAACAAAAGTCAGAGCATTGGGAAAAACTTTCTACAATCAGACAAAAATCCTTGAAACAAAGGAACTAACATGCAAGAAAGCAAAAAGGGACCACACCTTATTTATTTATTGACCAAATAAATGGCATTGATGTTTTGAATTAGGCATCAGAGTGAAATTCAAACCATCAATGCCCTTTACAGTTTGTTAGAAAACACACTTAAACTTGTATAAAACTTCAAACCCCTGAGAGAAAGAAAATCTTCCAGCTATAAAGGTCCCTAGGGTGGCTATTACATATCATCATGAGCTCGGAATTATACATATTTTTTGAAGTTCCAGGCAGATTTCCAAGCAGTTCTTGCCTTATTTATCTATCTATCTATCCAGGTTTAGAGATTAGTCAGCATGTTCAAACTGAAGATATTTCAGAAATTCCAGCAATAATTTTAAGGAAAGTCAATACTATTACAAAATCAATTATTCTTAGCCAAACTATCTCATACAGTCATTGTGAGGAAAAGGGGAGGGAAGGAGCACTACATATGCCACCTTGATCTCAGAAGCGGAAGGCAGTGTATAATTTCATACATATAAATACACGCTTGTAAAAACTAACATTTGGATTTTGAACTTCCTGGTTCACAGCTCTGTCTATTTGTCCAACTTACTAATACGTTCTCCAAATAAATATCCCTCGCAGAACCCTTATTGCTTACCAGGTCTTCTGCCATGGATTGAGCTCCAATATCAATGGAGAGGCTGCTGAGTTGAGGAGGATTCTGAAATTCACGATAGAAAGTGCCTAGGTCCATGGGGATAATGTCATCTTTAGAAAATGCTGGCTTCTAGAATTAAAGTGAAAGATTTAAGTCAACTAAGCAACAAAATATAAACTAGATACCATTCTGAACTCTGGCCTGTTGAAAAGAAAATAAGAAAGTAAAAATTGTTTAACATACTGTATGTCAATGTTTCATTTTATGGTACCACTATGTATTAGATTATTAGATTCCATGAAACGAAGAGAAAGAGGAGACATCGTAAAAACTATAAATATAAGGGACTAGATTGGGAGCAACAAGATCAGGCTGATCCCTAGCAAGATGGAGTTGCTGTTTATCCAGAAACATCTTAATCTCTTAAAAATAACAGTTCCAGTTTTAGCTCTGAATCAGGTCACCCTCCGGATTTTCACATCCTGCTTGAAGAACAGAGCCTGTGGCAAGGAGAACTTTGGCCAGCTTCAGCTGGTATGTCTGTTATGAATTTATCTGGACCAGGAAGCATAGGCAACAGTTAAATGCCTTTATCATTGTATGATTAGACTACTACAATCTATTCCTTGTCCAACTCCTTTGAAGATGATGTGGAGATATAGTTGATATAGAATACCATGGCAAAATATGCCAGAATAGTTAACATTTAATCTACACTTGCTGCAATGGTTGTCAGTACAGTAGCTTCAATGCACAATTTAAAGTATTGGTTATTACCTATATAGCCTTACTTGGCTTGGTATTGGGTTACCTCAGAGCCTGCCTTGTCCATAATTATTATTTTTTCTTCCTATGAGGCCATCAACAGAAGATCTGCGTTAGATCCTGCCACCATATGAAATAACGGGTACACAGGTTCAGAGACGGGCCTTGTCAGATATATCCCCTACATTATGGGATGAGTTGCCCCCAGGGATTTTGATTAGTGCTTTTATTCTTCGTCTTTTGGAAATTGCTAAAGTATATTCTTTGAACTGGCCTTCTAGCCATTTTTAATGGTTATTGAAGGTGGAGGCTCGTCATCTATTGTATTGAACTTTTTAATTGTTTCTATTGAACTTGAGCTTGAGCTTGAAAAGCTTATGAACTGCCCAGAATCGTTTGACTATGCTAGTATACATATTTTGTTATATAAATAAAGACATTCAATTCTCTGCTGCAATAAACCAGCAATTTTCTCTGTCTCTTTTCTTTCTTCTATATACCAATTTGGGATATACATAATTGTAGCCTATCATTGTTATTTCTAATTCACTTCTATTTGCACAGCTCTATTCACTGTTTCATTGAGTCTTTTTAAAATGAAAATACAACTATTGTATCGCTGTAGTTTTTGCTTCAAATAGTAATGTATCAACTATCAATAGATTTCTCTCCCATTCTTATTTTTCCGTAGTATCTATTAATCTTGTTAAAATATTTTTCCCATATTATTTTTAATGTTCTGAAAGAACAAAATTTGATTATCGATTTAAAAATATTTTGATTTTGTAATGTGCTATGGTTGATTTCTGAATGGTCACATTTTTGTTACAAGTCATCGTTGTAGATATTTTCTTTGCTCGTACCAAAATAAATTCTGGATAATGAATAAACCTTTGGCATTAATTTTTGGTTTGCAAAAATGAGGACAGACAACTTTTGCCTAGTTTGGTAATGAATCGTCTGCAAGTAAACCACCAAGCTCAGAAAGCATCAAGGACCCCACAGATTTACCAAAAAGACTGGTATTTCTTGGAAGAAAACTTTCCCCCAAATACCAGAGCATGGAGTTTTAAATATTAATTACTTATGTAATGTAAAACGTTGCATGGACTTACAAAATCTATCATAACAAAATCATCATGGATATTCCCATTGCTGCTGCCACTGGAACCCACTGAGTGTAGGCTACCTTGTAAGGGAGACTCTGTGTCTGGAGAATCAGGAGGATTTACCTGTTGAAGGAATTCAAATGTCCAATTAACATAATAAAGTATGCAAAATTAAGCAGAGACAAGAAGTTATCTTTGCAGACAGAAATTATAGGCATGCCTGGCATTCAGGAGGCACAATACTGACAACAATTTTATAGGACCAAGAAAGGTAGGCTGTTCTTACCATGGGATCGTTATCTTCTAGTTCAAAGCTCTTGGGAGCAAACATTTGAAAAGGAATGTCCAAACTGGCCATTGTCACCTAAAGAGGTTCAAAAGATAGAATCTCAAATGTCTCCTGACAAATCCTACTGTTTCTGCCAGGATGCAATATACTGCTGCAAATTTCCATGCCTACAGCCCCAAAATTGGTTAGGACAAATTCAGAAATTAGACAAAGCCAAATATAGCCGAGTTGTGCAGACTACCATGTGGAATGGCATTTCTCCTGTGTTATGGGAAAGGGCATTCCTGTGTCTCATTTCTGAAGCCATATGCAAGCAATGAATTAAAGCAATTACCTGGCTGATGGGTTTGTTGACAAAGGCTCCCACCTTTCGAACAAAGAAGGTCTCCAAGGCATCGCGTGGGGAACCGCTCTTTCCTTCACTGCTGTTAGATACGGTTTCTGGATCCTCACTGAAAGTTGAAAGAGAAAGAGGGTATAATTATTAACATTATTAAACACTAGAGATATACAACCACTGGTACAAAGCACTGGATATGAAGTACATATTTTTCCTAATATCTTTCCTAGCTTTTTACTAAAGTTATATATAGTGCTTCCCATAGAATAAAAACTTAGATTTTAAAGGTGTTCTGAGTATTTCACCAATAACAAACATTGTTTTTATTTGAAAGTTATGCTTTATCTTCTAGCATCAGTCTACTCAACGTACACACACATACACAAATATACAGGTTTCCTCAATATTCATTTGACTTGTTCTTATTAGCAGCAATACATTTTATGTACTAATAAAACATTTTAAAAATGAGATAGTGAATTTAGGATTAAGACAGCTTTTTTTCCCCTGAAGTATTTTTTTTTCAAAGAATGAAGAGATCTCCAAAGGGAAAAGAGACAGGATCTAAAGGTTTGGTTCCTTTTTTGGCACTTAGTAGCACTGGCATAATCAAACAAGAACAAGTTTTAACAATATTGTTGAGAGTTTGAGAATTATGCTATCTTTCCATCAGGGTGCTACTTACAGAAAATGTAGGGGAAAAAACTTTTTAAAAAGGGAAAACACTAAGCTGAAAAATGCAAATTCCTAGAACAAAGAACTTCAAAGGATGATGTTAAGCTTTTCTTCCAAAGCTACTAATCTGCACAACAAATGCCATTAATTCTCATGCAAATTAATTTTTGGTTTGTAAAAGTCATACATAAGACAGTTAAGGAAAGTTAAATACCTACCTACTAGATGGAGTAACTGCAGAATAATGGCCTCCATCCAGGGGAGTGCATGTCATTATTTTCTCATGATCTGCCTGGGTGCCATGCATCGGTTGGCTAGGAATCATAGGTACTCCTCCCTCCTTTCCTGGAACTGCCAACTAGAAAGTACAAAGATCAAACTTGTTATTTTTGAAGTCATTCAGGAAAAGAGAGAATGCTCAGTTCTCTTACTTCGAAGAGCGCAATTGTTTGTTTTTCAATTAAAAGTAATAGCATTGATGACATATTTTGGCTACTATGGAAGAAGCAGTGCACCTTGTTTCTCAAAACCTGAATGATTTCTACCAATAGGCAAAGAGTGAGGAAGAATTTCAGTCAAATGTATAGGAAAGTATAGAGAGAGATGAACTAAGAGCCTTGGTGGCGTAGCAGTTAGAGATCAGTAAGAACTTGTAAGAACTTGTAATTAGTACTAGCTCCAGCTGCCTGCAATTTAGCAAGTTCAAATCCCACCAGGCTCAAGGTCGAC
>JANHJO010001416.1:167384-179416 GCA_032468235.1 Pseudoxyrhopus heterurus | reverse complement strand
CCACCACCACCTCCAGCTAGTGAAACCTCTAGAGCATCTGCCTATAATGGCCTCAGTGAGCCTGTCAATTACCCCTCAGTAAAATGTTGCCAGCATCTGGGGGTTTTGTGCCTTTGCAGGCGATGTTCTAGTGCAAGACTTCCATCTTCTCTCTTCCCATCCCAGGACAACGCCCCTTCCACATCCTCTGGGTCCACTGGCACTTCCTTTTCTTCTGTGCAAATGGAACCTTACCAACCCCAGGAGCAGGCATCTTCAGCACAGCAGGAGCAGGGACTCCTTAATCGACCATCTGCTTTCAGCACTGTTCAGAGCAGTACTGCTGGCAACACCCTGCGCAACTTTAGCCTGGGCCCCACTCGTAGATCCCTTACTGGGTCTTTGTCAGGCCATCCGTCCAGGATCCACCCAAGACAGATGGCCTCAGGGTTGGAGGGTTCTGAGTGGACTCGAACAGTGTTAAATATGGGCCCTCGCTCTGAGTTGGAAGGTATGCCTCCTCCTAGAACCAGTGCCTCTTCAGTGAGTTTGTTGTCGGTACTGAGACAGCAGGAAGGAAGTTCCCAATCCTCTGTATATACTTCAGCTACAGAAGGGAGGGGTTTCCCAGCTCCTGAAGCTGAAGCAGAAAGCACCAATAGTACTGGCCCAAGCAATCCAGCCAGCCTTCGCAATGAGCTTCAATGTGACTTGAGGCGGTTCTTCTTGGAATATGATAGGCTTCAAGAACTAGATCAGGGGATAAGTGGTGAACCTAGTCAGTCACATCAGGCCCAGGAAATGCTTAATAACAACATTGAGCCTGATAGGCCTGGTCCTTCTCATCAACAGACCCCACATAGCAGTGAAAACAATTCCAATTTGTCACGGGGGCATCTGAACCGCTGTCGCGCCTGTCACAACCTGCTGACTTTTAACAATGACACACTTCGCTGGGAAAGAAGCACACCCAGCTATGCACCAGGGCAGTCCCAAAGCACATTTGAGGGGGTGCCATCCAGCAGTAGCCAGCTACCACCTTCTGAGAGAATGGAAAGCCGAACTTCTCCCTCTAGCAGGCTGCCCCTGAGAAGATCTTCTAATCCTCAAGAGGAAAGGACTGTGAGAGGGGTCTTTAATCAAGAGACGGGGCACTGGGAAAGAATTTACAGCCAATCTGCTTCAAATAGACCTGAGAATGTATCACAGGACGCCTTAAACCAGGAAATGCCTGAGGAAATTTCAGAGGAGGATTCACTCAGGAGGTAAGACTGCTAGCTTTTTCTAGCTAGATTTCATCTTGATTTGTCTTTAAAGCCTCACCAAGTCTGACCTATTCTAAGTGTTCTAATATAAAAGTGAAAAGTAATTTTCTACTCTGCTTCTGTAATTTTTTGGCTAATAGAGAAATGAGATTTTTTTTGCCCTAAATTTATCTAATATTAATATTGTCAGATGCTTTGTTTTACATGAGTAACTAATCTTAACTCTAGACCAATTTCTGTAAATTGTACATTGGTTTTCTCTCCTACCTCACATTTAGCCTGCAATATTACATCAGTGCCAAACAATTGCTTAATAGATAAGAGTTGTTCCCCTCAGACAGAACTATTGATGTATTCTGAAAAGAACTAGGTAAGGACAGTGATTGTATCATAGAACTGATCTGGAAGTATTTGCTTTGTGTATCAAGGCTGAAAAATAATCATAGTTCTATTTTTTACATCTAAATCTACATGACCTACTGAGGGGTATATGAAGAAAACCAGTAGAATTTAATCAGATTATTGAATAATTACATCCTGTAGGATTTGATAATATTTATGATAAATAATGCCTTCATTGTGTTTGGTTACGTGCTCCACCTTATAGGAGGAAATGATCACAGTCTTCTTAAATGGGGAGAGAGGGAAGTTTTCAGGTTCTACAGGACTTCATTTAATTCTTGATATTTAACAACAAGAGAAAACTTCTGAGCAAGCTCATTAAAATAACAGGCTTAAAAGTCTCAATCTGTTTATTTTACAAAGCTACTAAGGTGAGATAGTGGAAACATTTAATTAGCCTGCTGGCCAGCTGGAAAATAAAACTGCGGCTTTTGTCTACATAGAAGTTGCCAACCCCTGTGATAGTGAGCTGTTAATCTTTCTCAGGCTTGACCTTCTTTGCCAGATGCTGCATTCTCCCTAAATGATCAAATGCATGGTTAGTGAACCCTTGTGGAGCAGTCTTAAGTTTCAGATATCCTTCTATGAAATGTTTCCTATGATGATATACGTCTACAATAATATACTCTTCCTGGATAGAAATAGATTGTAGGATCCATGTTGTGGTAACTTCCAATTTACATATATAAAGGCAATAGGTTGTATGTTCTGTTGAAGTACATCTTGAATATTGAGATACACATGGATTTCTAGTTGGAAGAATAAAATATCCTGGCATGTTATTATATACAAAGGCAATTCTGTGTACTTGGTAAGATATTAATTTGGTAATATTTATTGGGGAAATAAAACAGCTGGAAGAAAAGAGAATTCAACCTTTAAGATTTATTTCATTCTATAATAGATCATTTTCCAGAATTACTGTACTTTATAACATTCTGCCAAATACGAAAAAGATATCTGACCTTATTTCATTTCTAGCAGTTTTTATTTCAGCAATCTGCATTAGAGCAATATACCAGTACTGAAGCATCTTATACTAGTGTTTTTTTAAGTGTAATGTTCACAATAAATTTAATATTTGTCTTCCATTGATATTCCCATTGTTGCTATCAGTTGTACTGCTTACATTTTACATTAATTTCATCATGCAATCTTTTAATGTGTGTGGTTTTTGAATTGTAACTAAGCCTCAACAGATGCTCTGTTTTTAAAAATCAGTCAGATTTCTTAAGTACTTACTTGTTTTTGTAATTCCTTTTAGATATGATGCTTATTTGGAAATATTAAAAGCATTGAAGTGATTTTTAACTATTCCAGAGAGTCTTGAGAGATTTTATCTTTGTTTTATTAAAAATTAAATCATGTAGGATATACAATTTCCACTTATCTTTTTTTTTAGCTTCACCTCAATGAAAATAATTAATGTTAAAGCAAGGAGTGATACGTCTGGATTTATTTTTTCTGTTTTTATCCCATACATTTAGTGTGCTGTTTATAATTAATGATCTCTTAAAGATAGCACATTTCTGTTTTATTCCAAGTTATTTATGCAAATTTTCTAGGAATCCTGCTCTTTCAGGAGAAGTAATGTAGCCATAAGTGATACAATCTGGTGTTTAATCCAAGTTAGACAGCTATTTTGGTAGTATAGTTCAATATGTGGTGTTGCTAATCCATTTTGTTCTTTATTAGTTAAAATATCTTTAAGCCCTGGCCTTTTATTTGACCAGATAAAATAAATTAATTGTCTTTGCCACTCACTTTATAGTTGTTTCCAGTTCTTATTGGGCTCATTTGACATAAGTTGATTCTTGGTAAAATATTTATTATTGATATTCCTGCTATTTTCTTTTACTATCTCTAAACCCAGTAAAAATAAAAAGTGAGAGGACAATCTTGTCCTGCCCTTTTCATTATAATACATTATTGTAATAAATTCCATTTACCATTATCATAGCTTCTTGTTCTTTAGAAATGCCCTTTATTGATATAAAAATTTCAAACTATGATCCACCTTCTTCAAAGTCATATTTGTTAAAAGCCATTTCAATTTATCAAAATCTTTTTGTGTCATATTTTTTTATTTATATTCTTAGTGGTGTTCAAAACGTCATATATTTCTTTAGAGCAAATTTAATTAGATCAGGATGTATTGGATCAGTTAAAAAGCCATTTAATTTCTCTGCAAGTATAGTCTATAGATCTACCATCTATATTCACTCAAGAAATAGGCCTATAAGATTTTTGGGTGTGTTGGAGCATTTCCTATTTTGTAAATTTAAAAATGGGGTTTTAAATTTTAAAAATTTAAAAATCCCTGGGGTCGCAATGGGTTGGACACGACTTTGCAACTAAACAACAACAACAACTTTAAAAAAGAGCCTCTTGCCACAAGGAAGGACATTGTTGTATCTCATTCATGACCTGGGTACAGATTTCATCAAGATTTCTTGGAAGATCCTATGATACATTGCAGGAGTATAGTGGTGTATAGAGGATTTATTCAATTTCAGTTTCTATATTGCTTTTTTTTCATGTTCTGTAATTTGTTTATTAAGTAATGCAGTTATTGGAATAGTAACAGCAAGTTTATTTAGATAAATTAAATAATGAAAACAGGTTGCGTTTGGTATCTCTTTGGGTCTGGTTTCCTTGAGCTTGTTTGTCCGTTTAAAAATTTACATGTTTGGTAACCATATGTCTTCACAGGTGAATGGAATTAATGATGGCTAAATAAAGACTGCGTTCTGTATCATGTTTTACAGAGTAGCCATGTGTGAAGAAAATTCTGATCCTTGAGCGATCTTGTTTAATTATCTTAGGCTAATCACATAGTGTTTAATAAGCTTCTAATTGGTTTTCGTAATTGACTTCTTGGTCTTATTTTTTTAACTGGAGGATATAACTTAGAACCTTATTAAGAAGAACATATGTACCCATCCACAGACTTTAATTTGAAAGCAGCTGGACTCTATGCATATAACTTCTGATTTAGCCTTGGGATTTTGACCCACAGGCACATGTATTATGCAAGATTTTGAGGATGCATACACATTAAGATGAAATAAGGCCATATGTTTGCTTTTGTGCAATAAGAGTGTGAAATTTTAATTTTCTTTAGTGATCTTCAGACTGACGGTGCTTGAAAGATAGGACTATTTGCTTACAGATGTTTTCACCATCTGTGTCTCTATATCTGTTGGACCCAAGGGTGATTGTGCTATGAAAATATTGCTCTATTACTGCAAAGAGTATTTGAGGGTGATGGTAGTGGACCAGAGGAAAATAATTGAGTAGCGTACATGAACAAGAAATCTTTCAGCCTTAGTTCTCATCTACGCATTTTTTACTTAGATGAATCTTCCATTGTGTTCTGTAGAATTTACTTCTATGCATGTATACCTAGGATTGCAGACTTAGTAGAGCAAAGAATAAAGCCTGTAATTAACTTTCATATTACTATATATTTGCAGTATACTATAACATAGTATAGAAATTCTAATGTTGAGTTATAGATACTTGCAGGTTTGACTGACAGATTGCAGATTCTCTTTAACTTAAAGTAGTAATGTCTAATTCCTATTTCCAGATTATTTATAATTATATTTTATATGCGGCACCATCCAACAGGACCCAAGGTGGATTAAAATAAAAAAAATAAAAAATATAACATTAAAATAAACTCTAATAAACAAGTTACATTCTGAAAGATAGCCACAATATCTAAACACATAGCGCGAGTCCCCCACCCATCATCAATTTATTCCCAAAAGCAAGATTTTAATGGCTTTCTGAAAAACCAGTGGACTAGGAATGCTTTTCCAAGAATGGGAGTCTCTATTGAGAGGGGTCTGAAGATGACATTCCCTAAGAGAAGGGACCTAGACAAGGCACATTTCCCCCTATCTCCCAGTTTATTGGGAAAAGGTGGTCACATAGATATACAGGTCTTAAGTAATATTGGATTTTAAAGGTGATAGCCAGAGTTTTGAATTGCACATAGTAAAAGATTCCGAAGATTGGGAGATTTTTCCATTCATCTGAAATGATAATATTGCTGAACCTGCGGTCAGCTTTCTTGAATAGGTTATATTCAGATACTAGGTTTCCACTGAAACAGAAAATAAGGAAGGTGATCTGAGGAAAAGTTGGAGAAGAAAGGAAAAATAAATGATAGTACCTTAGACTTTTACTGTCCAAGTTTAACCATTAATTCTGAACAAGACATGGAAAGGAAAATTAAAGGAATCTATACTTCTTGTTTCTTTCCTCTTCCTGAATTTTATGTTGCGCATCTAGAAACAATATTTATTTGGAAAGAAAAACATGAACTTCAATATGTGCAAAACTAAGAGGCACTGGCAAAGACTCAATAAAGTGGTGATAAAGGAAGGTATTAAACTCCTGTATCAAAGTGAGGATCAGAATCTTGTCCTTGTGGACCACCACTTAAGTATGAGCCAGCAACTTACTGCAGCTACCAAAAAGCCAAAACAGTCCTAGGCTGGATCAGCAGAGGGATAGCGTCAAGATCACGAGAAGTACCACTCTATAGTGCACTAGTGTGATCATGCTTGGAATACACCATATCCAGTTCTGATAGCTATGATATAAAAAAGATGCTGAGACCCTAGAACGTATGCAGAGACAAGAGCAACAAAGATGATAAAGAGTCTAAAAGTTAAACTGCATGATGAACACTTAAGGAAACTAGGCATGTTTAACCTAATGAAGAGAAGGATTAGAGGTGATATGGTAACTGTCTTCCAGGACTTGAGGAGCATCACAGAGAAGAGAGAATTGACTTATTCCGTAAAAGACCTGAGGGCAGGACAAGAAGCAATAGGCGGAAACTCATTAAAAAGAGATCCAAGCTGGAACTTGTTGTAGGTGCCACATTGCTGAAGGCTTTCAAGAAAAGATTGTCCAGGATGGAATGTCTCCTGCCTTGGGGAGGGATTCTAAATTCTGATGTGAATCATTTTCAAAACAATTATATCAGTAACCAATTTCAATTCTGTATTAAAATGCTACTAAAAGACTGGTCCCTTTTCTCCTTTCTTTTTCCATAGGAACATTTCTTAGTCTGGCAAATCTGGAATATATTTCACAAATGTTATCAGTATCATTTTCCATATGTTCCTCATTCAGATTCAAAAATATTGCCAAGACATTAATAAACCTGTCTTTAATATTTTCATCAGGAACCTCTAGAATAGGTCTAAATCTCAGGCAAAATTCTTTTCTCAATTCTAGTACAGCCAGTTTGTCCAATTCTCTTTCCAACTCTCTGCTTTGGACTCCTGACTTCCTCTCTAAATTTTTCACTTTGTCATTAATTTGTTTTACCTTTCCAGATATTTTATTAACATCTTCCATCACCTGTCTTAGTTTTACAAATCTTTCATTTGTTTTTCAAAATATCACTTTCCCCCCATCTGACCAAATTTATTTATCATTTATTGAAAAAAATTCTGAAGTGTATTTTGTGTAATTCAGGTTATTCCGGTGAGTCTCTTCTGTCCTGTTTCGTCATTTTTCTAGTAGGCATTTTTAATCTAAAAGCAAAAATGTCCCAGATAGACAAGATAGAAAAATACAAGCCTTCCTTGTACAAATGTCTCCATAGTAACTCAACCTCACATCTGAATTTTTGCCTTATCTTTTGTTATGCAGAACTTTAGAGATGATTAAGAAATATTCTTATGCACTGCTGTTATCTTTAATTAATTTAGTAATGGCATAAGTAATGTTAACTAATTTATACAGGCAGTTAATGTCCTTGACTTATGACAATTGGAACAAGAATTTCCATCATAAATAGGTGGGGTCATAAAGTGAATAATCAGGTGACTGAACCCAATTTTACAACCATTTTAACCACAGTTGTTAAGTGACTCCAGATATCCCAACTAATATTTGTTATCAGAAATTGGCTCAGAAGATTGCAAATCACCACCCTATGACCACAGGACATCACGACTAGTTATAAATGTGAGTCGGTTACAAAGTATCCAAATTGTGATCATGTGTAGGAAGAGTGGCAGAACCTGAGGGCAGAGTTAAAAGAAGGATCAGCATAGAATTCCTATGTAGCCACAAGCGAACTAAGTCCAACCTCCCTTGGATTCTGTTCACCCTTATCTAATCTCAAGCAAGTCCTCATAGTTAGTTGGGAAGATTCCTATGCATAGGCATGATTAGTGATAAATCAGTTTAATTGGACCTTCACTTGTGGACCTGATTTTTCACACCTGAAATCATGTGACCACAGAGATAGTGCAATGCTTATAAGTGCGAGGACAGTTTGTAAATAACCTTTTTCGAGGCCGTCCTAACTTTGAACTATCGTTAAATGAATGGTTATAAGTAGAGAACAAACTGTGGTAAAAATAAAAACAGCAGAATAAAAAATAAAGACTTTCCTTAGCCATTGAAAACCCTCAGATCTTCTCTTAATTGAGCTTTTTGCCAATAAGTCTTAAGCCAAAGTCTATCTTGTATTTTTTTGAGTTTTGAAAAATAGTTTAACTCACTGCAAGGAGTCTTTGCTATAAAAGGAAATCTCTCTCCAGCTATAATTGATTACTTCTTAAAGTGATTAAGAGATTGGGATAGCAAGGCTGTAAAATCTGTAATGGCTCTGCTACAGTTAGGAGTGCAGATAAAGATCCAGGATTTCCGATCTAGCTACAAAATCTTTTCCATTTCTGCAGTTATCAGAATGAACTGTAGGACTGCCGTCCAGAACCTATGTGGTTCATCTCTCAATCCTTCTTTGATTCAGAGAGATAAAAGCCCACCATAATTCACCTTCCAGTTGGCTTTTAAAGTTGCAGCAGCTTTCCACGCTTTTAGAAAGCTTTCCTCACTGGAAGCAACTCCATTGTTCAGAGCAGACATTTTCATAATATTTTAGAATTGACTCAAATAACTCAATGGCTTGCTTTGTCAGGAGGGGCGATCAGCTAATTGGTTAATGGCAATAGCACTTAGACTTATATACCGCTTTATAGTGCTTTACAGCACTCTCTAAGCAGTTTGGAAAATTAAAAAAAAAAATCAACTAGGTCTACAGGCTCTACAATTGAATTTAGGCACAAGTAGTCCTTGACTTACCACTACAATTGAGCCTGAAATTTCTGTTCTAAGCAAAGCAGTTGTTAAGTGGATTATGCCCTATTTTATGACCATTTTGTCACAGTTAAGTGAATCGCTGCAGTTCTTAAGTGAATCATGTGATCATTAAGTGAATCTGGCTCCCGCACCCCAGTTGATGTCACTTGTCAAATGTGGCTGGGAAGGTTATAAATGGTGATGACACGACCCCCGGGACAGCACAGCTGTCATAAATACATGCCAGTTGCCAAGCAACTGAATTTTGATCATGTGACCATGAAGATGTTGCAATGATCACAATGTGAAAATCAGTCATACGTCACTTTTTCCAGTGCCTTTGTAACTTTGAACAGTCACTAAATACTGTACCTGTACCTGGTATTCTGTTCCTTTTTCTTGTAAAAACTCTCAGTAAAATGGGATTTGAAAATACAGCTAAATATTATGTGCTTATAATTTAACATTGGGATCAAAGTAATTTCAGACTTCAACAGCTTCATTCATTTGAATCCACTTGAATTTGATTTCATCCATTTCCAAATTGCCCATTTAAGGCTTACTGAATTACTTCATCTTTTTCACAAGGATATGATCATACAGTGCAAATATAAGGATTTAATTTGTTGAATTAACTGATCTTGAAATCCTCATACTCATACCTGTCATGTCCATACTCCTAAACCATGTTTTACCTATCTTCTGCTAGCAGCAATCATTTGCCAAATTACTTTTAAATTTTGTTCAGTTACATTCAGGTGAAAGTTTTAGGAAAGTTTTAAGTTTTCCTAAATTTCCAAAGCATTCCTGTGAAATACTTATTTTATTTAAATAATTATGCTCTTCTGGCTAAAATAAAGCAGCTTATGTATCTTTCCCACCCTTCCATGGGATTATGGTACTAACCTTTCATAGATTTAAGTTTTCCCTGGTCTCTGTCTTCCAGATAGTTTGCATTGCAACTTTCACTGTGGCCATTCTGGTTGAGGATTATTAGAATTATCATTCAGGATGGCTCTCTGTGGTGGTGGGCTGGCCCAGATTTCCTGGAACATTCAGATACAATAATTGTGTACATAATTTAGTAGGGCAGCATGGTGAACTGCATTGGAAGGTTGAAATGTGATTAGGTGTGAACATAGTATAAGAACTTCCTATATTCATAACATCTTTCCTTGAAAGAGACATAATTTGGTTTAAGTTCTTGACAGGTGCCACATTCATGCCTACATACGTTTCAAATTACATTCTTTCATCCCCTGCATAGCCCTATTGTTTTATATATTAGAATGTTTTTCTCATTTCAAACCAGCAGAGAGCGCATTTCTCAAACTTTAAACAGTAAGTCAATAAATGTTTCCTCTAATTATGGTATCACAATACTGCTGTAAAACAGAATTTAAGGACTAAAGCATTCTGCTTTTTCTTCATCAAATATATTTTGAGTATTTTTCTTCATCGTCTCTTACATACAAAGAGAAATTTAGTCTGACATGATTTCTTCTTAACGAATACATGTACTGTATTTTCTCTGCATCTGTAATAGCAGCTTGTGCATTACATGAATTTACAAATTTCCTAGCCCTTTCCTTTTTGACTGCTGTCATGGTATGCGAAAAAAATAATTCTGATCAGAGGTAGTTAATATAAAAATGTGATTGTAAAACAGGCAAGTAAGAAAGGATTTACAATTGGGAATTCTCACAACTGCAAAATATTCTACATGATTTAAAAAAAAAAAATGAGTGAGTAAGAGCAGTACAATAAGGGAAATGTCATTTTGTCTATTCCCAGTGACGCTAACATACTGCTGGTGAAGGAAACAGAAGCTTGAATTATTTCAGTTATTTTATCTTTTTGCAAATCCTATTTGAGCAAACTTTTTTCACCATTGTTGCTTCCTATTTTAAAAATCTTACGGCTATTATTTCTTTATTTCAGTTCTTTTTATTGTTCAGATTTGGTGGGAATATGTATGGTTCACTATTATAAAGGATAGTCGAGGGCATCATGTTACCATTTGCATCACTTGGGAGTGGCAGATTAAAACTACTCTTTTTCTAGATGTAGTCATTCTGTCATGAAGCCTAAGGTAGAAACAGGAAGTGTTATACAGTCACTCTAATCATAGCTTGTTGTCCAGATTAAATGGTCTGTGTCATTCTAAATTAAGTTTCTGTAGATTCCAAGGTGCCAAAACATCCTAAAAGAAAACAAATGTTTCTTCTATTTAGTTAGTTCTATCTGAACCACCTTTCAGGATAAAAAGTAGCTTACAAGTAATGCCAACATTCGGTAAAATGATAAAAATACTTACAGCCATTGTTATAGAAGTCTTCTCTCTTCAGGGATTTTTCACACAGAACAGTTGGTGTTAAGACCTCCTCCTATTTTGAGAAGGAGGATAATTTTTTAGAATTGTCAAGAACATTTTCCTTATTTTTTCATCATCAACTGATATTTTAATCAGATTTATGTAACTTGGATAAGCAAACAAGAAGTAGCTCATGCGTGAACTTTCCTGGGTTATTGCATGTTGTCCTCGACTTACGACCACAATTGAGTCCCCAAATTCCATTGCTAAGCAAGACTGTTATTAAGTGAGTTTTGCCCCATGTTACGTTTTTTCTTGCCACAGTTGTTAAATGAATCATAGCAGTTGTTAAGTTAGTAACATGGTGGTTAAGTAAATGTAGCTTTCCCATTGACTTTGCTTGTCCAAAGGTCATATGACTCTGAGACACTGCAATCGTCATAAATGCATGCCAGTTGCCAAGCATCTGATGCTGCATCAGTCGTAAGTGTGAAAAATACATCACTTTTTTCACCACTGTTGTAACTTTGAACTGTCACTAAATGAATGGTTGTGTCAAGGACTACCTGTATTGGTAGCAGACATGGATGCGCACGCACACACACACACACACTACAAAAGTTGCGGCATGAAACAATAAGCATTAGTTATATATTGTCCTGATTGTTCAGAAGAGAAGGTCCCTGAATATCATGGAAGCAGAAGAATATTGTATGTAATCAGTAGTTTTTGATGGTCTTTAAACAGAACCATCAGTTCAAAGAAAAAGCTGTAACTGGGATTGCAAGACTGGTGAAAATAAATTTGTGCTATGTTCTCAGTCTAATAATAACCATACAACAGTAAAAGAATAATAATAGTATATAGGTACTCCTTGAGTTCTCTCTGTTTTCCCTTTGTGAAGGCCAATGGCGAGGGAGAGAGATCTTCTTTCCCTTCCTTACTGTTTGCCT
>JANHJO010001416.1:86511-108565 GCA_032468235.1 Pseudoxyrhopus heterurus | reverse complement strand
TGGGGACTGCAGCCAAGAAATTAAAAGATGCTTGCTCCTGGGGAGGAAAGCTATGGCAAATCTAGACAGCATCCTAAGTGCTTTTCTTGCGGACATTTCATTACCCAACATCAGTGCTAGAAGGGAGTGGGGTCTTCAGAATGGAAGAGGAGGAAGAAAAGAAGGGGAAGGAGAAGAGGAGGAAGAGGACAAGAACTCTGGAGTCCTTGGTGCTGTCTGAGCTTGGTGCTTTTCTTGCAGACTTTTCATTACCAAACTAGGTAACATCTTCAGTACTAGAAGGGAGCGGAGTTTGCTCTAATTTTTATATCCTAGTGGCTTGTCCTATCAGTGTCTAGGACTGCAACTCCCAAAGTTGTCAGCCGCCAACTTAATACATCTGAAGGGTGCCTAGAATCCCCCAAATGATATTTTTTTAAATTCCTTTAAAAAGGCTGAACTTCTGATGAGTTTTCAGTTTCCTTACCTAAAATGTCAACAGGTGAAGAGCATAAGAAGAGCAGATAGAAACCCATTTCCTATGAGTTTCCTTTCTTAAATTGGTGTTGATTTTTGATTAAACAAAAAAAACATGATCACGAAGTCCAGGGAAATGCTGTTTTGAGATTTGCTTCAGTCCTGTTTTTCACTCTTAATTAAGTTTAATTAAGATTAATTGGATTAATTAAGTGAGCAGGGCCAGAACCAAACCTAACTTTGAATTACTGTGAATGAATTGCTATGTTGCTGCTTCAAAGCTCAAACATAATTTGCTGTCGGTCTATACATTCTAGTGGCTTGCCTGTCAGTGTAGGTGGGGGTTGGTCTTAGAGATTCTTTGGTTGGGCTGTTTACTAATGTCTCTGACAGTTCCTTGATTGGGGTCTTGTTTACTTGATCGTTGGTCTGAAGTTAATCTTGGAGTTAATCTAAGTTGATATGAGTGCTGATTGCTGGTGGAGAGATACTGGAGTCTTTTTCTCTTTGGGGCTGGTTGATTGTCTCTTTTGCATAGTCTATAGATGTTGTTAATGTCTATGTGTCTATTGATGGCTGATTTGTCAAGAGTGCCAGGCTTCTAGAAATTCCCTGGCATTTTTGGACTTGGCCTGGTCTAGGATTGTCACATTTTCCCAATTGAAAAATGCCTGGCACTGACAGCAAACAGCACTCCTTCCTAGCACTGATTATGTTACCTATTTAGCATAATGAAATGTCTTCAAGAAAGCAAGCAAACTCAGAGAGCACCAAGGACCCCTCATTTCAATCCCGAGCTACAAATATTCTTCTTTATTGGCACAATGAAGTGGTATATAAGTCTACGTGCTATTGCTATTCCATCTTACTAGATTCCAGCCTCATTTAAAACTTTTGAAAAGAGTCAACTCTTCAAGACCTTCTGAAAGGTGAGGGGGCGGGGTCCCAGACCTCTGGGGAAAGGTGTTCCACAGGGCAGAGGCAGCTATGGAGAAAATGCACTTCCTAGGGCCCACTAGATGTAAAGAGCAAAGTAAATTAACAGTTAGCCTGGAATCATTATGATGGCAAAAGGGCTAGGATTCCCACCCCCCCTGTATTCGTTGGAGCCTTATTTAATTGTACCCAAGACTGGGGAGATTTCTGTATTATAGGCAGAACATAATAAAGTAGTTAGCTTGAATTCTGCATATGTGGATCTGGTTGTCTCTGCCTGACAAGAAAGAAGAGCTTCTATGAAGGCAGTGGTCGGATAAAAGGGACCTGAATCCCAAGCAATAATGTAATGTGAATAAATGTTTCAGATAAGCCTCTACCTAGTTTACACGAAGAGGAAGGGAGAGAGGAGAAAGTACATTGACATTTACAAGATTCCGTTGCTGGAGTTTTAATAATAAAAAGTAGTAATAGGCCTTTGTTTCCTAGGCTGATCTGCTTTGGAGAACTTACACTGAATGACAACATTTTAGGGAAGGGACCTGGAGAGGGGGGCATCCTATCTGACATGGAGGGATGGTTAGATATCCCTAGGGAGAGGTGCTCCCACAAGTAGCATGATAGATTCCATGCTATTTAGACCCTTAAAAGTGATAACCATCACCTTGAATTGTACCCAGTGCAGCCTACACACCAGTGTTGTAATATGGACAATACTGTGGGGAAACCAGAAGAGTGCATTGCTGCATTCTAGACCAGTCCTGGATCACCCAAATAATTTTGGGAGACTAACAATGTAGACCAATAAAAACAAATATACAACTTAAAAATCAGCTACAGTAAATACAAAAAAAATTTTTTTCGGGGGGCACCCCATACTCCAGTGGTGCAGTGGTTAGAGTGCAGTACTGCAGGCTACTTCTGCTGACAGCCAGCTGCCTGCAATTTGGCAGTTCAAAACCCATCAGGCTCAAGCTTGACTCAAGCTTCCATCCTTATGAGGTGCGTAAAATGAGGACCCAAATTGTTGGGGGCAATATGCTAACTCTGTAAACTGCTTAGAGAGGGTTGTAAAGCACCATAAAGTGGTATATAAGTCTAAGTGCTATTGCTATTCTTATTCCCAAATTTTTCTGTGGAGGGTTTTGCTAACAACCCTACCGCTAACATTTGATGGCAAAGGCCAATAGAATAGAGTTTTTGGTGGGAGGCTGTTACAGAGGGCAGATACCACAACATATAATGTTGACATCATTTTCTGTTATATAATACCAGCTAGGAATATTTATTAGGAATACTAGGTTTAAACTTAACTTTTCTGAAAATGTAAAAAGACAATTGCCTGCCTTTTATGTAAGCTACTCATTTAGACAAAAGGCTTATAAATCATTCTATCTTGATAGCAATTAGAACTGGTGTTTAAACACCTTAGGTAAATGGACAATTAGTGGCAGTATGCTGGCTTTTGCTTCAGTAATTAACCCAATTACCTTTCACAATTTTCTTTAATGAAGAAAGTGAATATGTTAACATACTGGTTGAGTTGCCTTGGAAACCATATTCCAAGCTGTTCTTCAGACCTGAATCGAATAATGTTTTTCCTGCATACAGTCCCCTTTGAGACCTTTTTTTTTTTTTACTTGAGTGTATAGTACACATGGCATTTAGAAGGTAATCTCCTGTGCTGGGTATCCTAAAGGAAACTCGTTTTAGTCAGGCACATTCCACTTTGGCAATATCTTTCTCCATTGTTTTAAGGAGAATATTGACAATTGGAACATGTCCAAGAGAGTAACATGGCAGGGGACCTCAGAGTGACAACATTTGGGCTGGAGTTTAAATGTTGATCTTTATTCATTAGAAGCTGATTAAATTCTTTAATCTATAATAGAATATTGGCCATTTTATTCGTATCAGTGTATGATTGCTTGGTACCTGTGAATAATATATTACTTAAGGATGAACAATCAGCTTGTTTCTAAAGCAGATTTCCAACCAGTTGTACCTCCAGTTTGCTGAGGTTTCTCCAAGTTTGTAATCTGAATTTCAGTCTGCATGCTAGCAGTGATCAACTGCCTGAGAAAACTATTGTTTTAATATTCAGAAAGTTCATATCAAGAGATATAAGAAAATGTATTATGTGACAGCATGTCTCTTTTATGTAATCAATAGAATAACAGGAAGGGATACGTTTGCTGTTTGATAATTAATTATCAAGAGCCAGTTTGATACAATGATTAAGGCATCAGACTAGAAACTGGGAGATCACGAGAGCTAGTCCTGCCTTGGACACAAAGGCAGATGGATGATCTTGGGCAAATTATTGATTTTTGACCCTAATGAGGCAGTGGCAAGCCACTTCTGAAAAATCTTTTCAAAAAAACAGCAGGAACTTGTCTGGACAGTCTTCAAGAATTGGACATGATTGAACAGAAAGGATAAAAAAATAATTACATTTGTCGTAAAATCCTTAGTGGGGCCAGTTTGATAGGGGGGGAAAATCACCTTATTTCTAGTCTGTATTCCTGCATGATTTTTTTTTTAATGTGCAAGTTGCTTGTTGAAATAATTTCAGTTAGAAAACAAAAAAATCCCATCGTCACAATTTATAACTTTTCTCTCTTGAGAAAATATGAAACAATCTTGGTGATTTTTTTAAAAAAAGGAATAGATCTCAAACATGATCTCAAAGCAGAAAAGATATAAAATAGATACTATGTATTTCACTGTTTCTCAGACTTGGCAACTGTAAGGTGTGTGGACATCAACTTGGCTGGGGAATTCTGGGAATTGAAGTCCATTCATTTTAAAGTTGCAAGGTTAAGAAACACTGAGGTGTTTCTCTTCAGCTGAATTCTAGTATTTAAAATATCCTTGTTGCTTTCTGTAAGGTCATCTCAGTTTAGGTAACTGTTCCATTCTAGAAAGCCTTACATATTCTGATTCTTATGTAACTCAAAATTGGATCAATGGTCTTTCAAATCAGTGCAATTAATAGTAAAATAACATTGAAAAATGTGAGATAAAGCAGATTTCTGCATAATAATTATTGCAATATATGACTTAGAAAGTCTTTGCCTTGTGACAGATGTGCCCAAACTTAAAGTTGCACTTCATAGTATTCATGTTATCTTGCATTGTTTGCATAACAATTTTGTTATTATCATGCACATTTAGATATGATTTAAAAAATATTTGGATAGTTGCTTATTTGAATATTTGTAACTTACTATCATGATATCTACAGTAATGTTTGATGTACAGTGTGTTTGATGAACAACCTTCCCTCCTATTTTTTAATCATACATGAACTTACAAAGTACTATTAGAGTATAATATCTTGTTCAGCTAAAAGCACACACACACAAAAAACTAAAAGCACCAACAACAGAATCATATTATTGTGATAAAATGGTTTAAGAATGTCAAGACATGAAACATTGGGGGATCATGATAGGTGAGTATATGTGTTTACAAGATACTAAAGAAAGTGCTAACAAAGTATTTAAAGGGGGGAAACCTTCTATAATTATAATTTGTACATTGATTGCTATCAAGTTAGTGTCGACAGTGACCACATGGCTAGACCTTCTCCAAGATAGTCTACAAAGACTTGACCTTTCAGGTATCCCAGTGGTGCAGTTATCACCAATGTAATTAAGTATTTCTTCTATCCTTTTCCATACTGCAGATTTCTCAAGGGCCTAGGTGTTTGCATAATGTATTTAAAATATAATAATTTGTGCCTCATCACTTATGTCTTAAATGAGAAATCTAGATTGATTTGTTCTATAATTCCTTTGTTCCTTTTGTTGGGTACCTATAGTATACTCAGGAGTCTTCTTCAACATCAGAGTTCAAGCATATCAATAGTCTTTCTATCTTCAGAGTCCAACTTTTGTTTCCATTAAAAAATGCACTTCCTATTAGGAAAATCTCTCTGGCATTAGAAAACAAAAAGAGCTACAAATAGGCCTTTTAAAGCAAATCATAATTAAATAGGCAGAAGGAAAAATAGAAGATAATTGCTTAGATCATCATTTAATCTAAAAGCTAAATGCTCTGTTGGGGTTATCCATAGTTATAATATAAAAATGAAATTGCTAGAATCCTGGAACATGTGTTTTTCATTTAACTCTAAATGTAGTTGGAGTTTAAATTATTTTAAAAATACAGTTTGTTAGACATGAAAGATGTTACGTCAGAAAGTGAGTTTAATCACACTAACTGAAGAAAATAATTGGAGTTTCAGCCAAGATTATACTTTTATTTTGAAAAATGTATTTCCAGTACCCAAATCAATATGAGACAATAATTAAACAAACTCTTGTAAAGGGGGTCGGTCATAAACAGGTTTTTTTCTTCAAGGATGGATAATAAAAATCCATTGGAACATGGTCAAATCTTTTCAGTAATGAATGTGCTATTGAACAGAATTCTAAATGGAACTTAAATTAACTGACTTTAGAAGCCTGTGTATTTAATATGTAGAACATACTAAATATATGTAGAATCCTATAAATATATAGGGATTGATAAACATATTTTGTCCATAAAAATGTAGAGCAGGTATCACAAATGTGTAATGTAACTCTGCCAGATTCCGTTTAAGGATCTTTACCCTTCTGCTTCCTCAGTCTAAGTTCTGGGTGTACAAGATGGGGCTGAATAGCAAATCCCCCTTTTGCAGTACTAAACTTTAAAAAAAAATCTCGATTTTCCTCCATTTAAAGATAATGATGTTGATGTTGTTATCCGTTCTTGGTGATTCTGTGGGCCAGGTCTCTCCACATCTTCTGATCTTGCAATTCTTCTTTGAGTTTTTCTGTGCTCTGGCTGGTGTCAACGCTGATGGTGTCTAGTTTGCCAAAATAAGTAGACACAAGCAGTTTAGAATTACTTGGGACTAGTACAAAAAACACAGCAGAGTAACAGTATATAAAGGATTTTTATTTTAATGTAGTAATTAATTGGGGAATGAAATAATTGAATCAAATTATAGAAGGCAAGATCTGTATAGCAGTCATTGAGCAGCTGATACCTAAAGGGACAGAAAGTGTGAACAAAGTTATTTATTTGTTTGTAAAATTTATTGGCCACTCTTCTTACCACAGGGTAACTCTGGATGGCTTACAATATTAAAAAGATAAAACTGTACAAAACCTAGATTATATAAATAAAATACTATAAATTACTTCGATCCAGCACCTGTTTTTTCCTTTTTCCCTTCTACCCCAAGTGTTCTCTTCTTCCCCTTTTTTCTTTCCCTAATTTCCCATTATTTTTATTTTCCTTTGTATTTTATATTCTTATAAACTAATAAAAAATTGTAAACCAAAGATCCAATTACTGAGCCCTGACTAAAAGATGGGACCGAGTAGGATGAGAAGGGGGAGAAAATGGGATCTGTTATTAAATCTATCAAGCATCCTGCAGTGTGAAACCCCTCCATTGGAACCCCAAGCCAGCTGGCAGAACCAGGTCTTTAAGCTCTTGTGGAAGGTCAGGAGGGTTGGAACCAACCTCACTCCGGGAGGCAAGATGTTCCAAAGGGCAGGCGCAGCAGCAGAGAAGTCTCTTTTCCTTAACACCACCAGCCGGAATACCCTAGCCGAAAGGCCCCGCAATGTGCCTCCTGCTGACACAGCTGGGGTGGAGGAGATGGTCCCCATGTGGAGAACTGCCCATGTGAGCAAACCATGCAGAAAAGGAGTAAATTTAAGTTTCTACCTAAATTTTCCAAATAGTCACTACATCGTAAAAGACAAATTTAACACACAACTGGGTTTTGGGGGGGATTTTGTTTGTTTGTTTGTTTCTGTTTTTGGCCTCGCACAACCATCGCATTGCCCTTGTCATGATCAAAATTTGAGGCAGCACAGCAAGGCCATAGGTCACCCCCTCACACACACACTTTGACTTATTTCTTAACCAAGAATGCTTGGCAGTTCATTTGAAAACCTTCATGTGGGGATTGTTCTGCCCTATTTTGCCCAGCTGCTTGCTGGATTCTTTTCACGCAGCCTATTTTCCTACCTGCCTGCTTGCTCATGATGCCTATCAATGATAGCGCCTATCAATGATAGCGCCAGCAATTTTTCAATTTGAAAATGTAGATAAATTATGTCTTTATATCAAATTTTGATACTTGTTGAATATTCAAATTTATTTTAGCATTGATTCCTTCAAGATGTTTTCTGTTTCTTTCTGGTCATCAAATCTTTTGCTGTGCCTGTATGTTATTGTATTCCCACTGATTTTACTAGTGTTCTGTTCCTAGGAAATTTAATTCTTTTTTTTTTTCATTTGTTCCTTCTTCACCATGAGAATTTCTCACTAGGCTCTTTTCACAGCCTGGTGAGAGACTTGCCTAGGCTCTTTCGTATCAGATTTAAGAAAGAATCATAAATTATTCCCTTAATCACTGTTCTTCAGGTTCATATGTTTCCTGTAGGGAAAATGATACTACTCTTAGGCACAATGGCTGGATAATGGAAGTCATTATCATTGGTGGTGACCCTTAATGAGTATGGTGTGCTCTTGATGTATACTCCATAGGCATGAACTGTCATCATTTGTTATATTGTGGGTGCCTTTACAAAAAGGGTTTTATTTAGGTTGTCAAGGAGTTCACTTATATTAAAGAAGTTGTAGTTCCCATATTACAGGATTAGCTTTAATATCTGCTTGCATTAATATGAAGTCAGATCAGGTAAATAGCAGTTGAGCTGAGTCAATTAACTGTAGAAGATTGCAACTCTCAAAGCCAGTTCTTCTGTAGTTTATGGCTTAAGCAAAGATCTTTTTAATTTGTCATGTTTTTATTGTCTGTGTTGAACTAAAAAGTCCTTTTTTTTCTTATTGAGAAAAAGATTAAGTGGCTTTTTTGTTGAGGTGTCTTAATATAGTTAAGATAGAAAATGGTGAAATGAAGCTGATAGCATTGAAGTAAATAGCTAGGAAGCTTTATGTGTTTCTGTAGAAAATGGCGACTTGCTTTCCGTCTGAAAGGGTACATCACCAAAGCAGCTCTAATATCTTTGTGACATCTTATTAGAGTCTAAACACACTTCTCACTGCTCTTATCTTGTACATCTATTTAAGAAGACAGTAATTTATTAAATGAACCTGGTTGAGACACAGAGAGTAAGCGAGGTAGACATACAAGGTAGAACTTTTAAAGACTTTTTAAAAAAATAACCATTCCCCATTCCCTTGGTTTGGCTTGGTTAAGGCAACACAGAATTTTATGAATTGTTCAAAAATTATGAAGGTGGTCAGCATAAAGAAAGGAGTAAAGAAAAGGCAGTATATTAATATAATAATCGGAAGGAAGGTTAGATGGGAAATAAAAATGCAGGAAATTCCAAAATATGAATATTTACAGTTCTTCTTGTGAGTAGAGGTTTCTGAATAAAGATATGAAGGATTTTAAAAGATCAGGAAAAAAAGAGGAGTGGAGAGGAGTCTTTCTGTAACATTAATGAAGATGCAGGTAGCCAGATACTGACATTAAGGGATAGAACCCGATGGTTAATTCTTTCTTTGATACGTTCTGTAACTTATTATACCAGCAATACTCAGTTTTGCATACTACTTCCATATAAGATTTTTGTAGTTTGAGCATATATACAAAATACAAGATCTTTTAGCTTATCTAGTTATAGCAAAGTGTCATCTTTGACACTTGCTAGGATCAGACAGAGCTGATGTGCAGCTTTGGAAGTCCTCCTGGATTTGAATTTCCTGCTCAAAAAGCAGGTGGCAGCTATGTCTGGGGATGCCCATTCCTGGCCTGGGAGGCTTCCTGGCTGGATTACATACCTTGATCGCTTCCTAGCTGGATTATTCTACACAGGGTTGCTGTCTTAAGACCATCCAGAAATCACAACTGGTCTGGAAGGCAGTGATGCATACAGTTCTGGGTGTTCTATAGATTACCTATTTTGCACCATAGCTATGTGAGCTTTCTGAGCTACATTGACCTCCAGGTTTTTTTTTTCCTAAGGGAATTCAAGAAGTTGGTTATTATCTTTGAAGTTCTAAAATGGTATGGAACATGCTATTTTTTTTCCTGGAGTGTATTTTGCCTATCCACCCAACTCAGAGTAAGTTCATTCCCTTTAATGTTGTTCTCCAGCGGAACCTAAGAAATCTGCTTTCTCCATTGCTGCTCATCCCATTATACATCCTTCCCCTAGAAATCCACCATGAGCCTTCTCTCCTCATCTTCCAGAAGATCTTGAACAGCTGACTCTTACTGTGTGCACTGTGGTAGAATAAGGTTGGAAAGCAGTACAATGATATGTGGATGTATGGGAAGGTATTATCCTGGGGTACTAGGTTTTTTTATTGTGGTTGGTGTGCTTTTTTGATATTTTTATATGGGTGGCTATATAAATCTTATAAATAAATAAACTACACTTGTATTTATTTATTTTCCTCTATGTATAAGTATGTTTTGTTTACAAAATTGTATTCATAGACATTCCTGTTGATATCCTGGAGAACAACTATCAGTATAAATACACTAACTGCATATGCAGAAAGACTTAGGTATATTGGGTTAAGGCTCCAGGCTAAAAAAACTGGGAGACCCTGAGTTCTAGTTCCTTTTTGGCACAAAACCAGCTGGGTTTCTTTGTCCAGTCATTCTCTCTCAGCCCAGGAAGAAAGCAATGGCAAACCATTAATGAAAGTGCCAAGAAAAATTCATGGACTTGTTTAGGAAGTTGTCAGGAGTCAACTTCTTCAAAATGAGTTGAAGGCACACATGCATTTATCCACAAACACACATGAATGTGTACAGTTATAAAGTTCTTTAAGCTTATGAAAAAAAGACAAATCTGTATCAGTTGTACTACAGATGAGAGGTGGATAAATGATAGCAATTGAAAGGTGCATTTGGTGACACATGGCACCAAAGAATAATCGGAAAATGCTTTTATAGTGTTTTCTAATTGTTGATTGGCGAATGCTGTTGAAAACCAAAATGTCACTTTCATCATCCAATCAAGACTTAAGTGGTTATACCAAATCCTCACTCCCACTGCATGCTTGAATTTGAATGTTTGCACAGTGTATAATACAAAGAGTTACACTTAAAAGACAATTGTAAATAACTTTACAAATGTACCAGAGTGAATCATAAAGACCTCAGCAGGTTTTTGCAATTGACTAACCTTGTCTGGGCTTAGAAGCTTGAGATCATTCTTATTAATCGCTGTACAACAAGCTGTGTGTAAATCAAAGTAAAAAAAGTGGTAGAAATGCACACTCTTTTTGATCACCCTCTATTTTCCTAAGCAGCAGGAGAGAGGAGGGGGAATAGTTCATGTCAGACATCTGAACTGATTCTTGTAGAAGAGCAATCTATGCTTTCTGTACACATAGATTATCGGTCTGTGCTATCAGATCTTCATCTCATATGTATATTATGTTTTTCTTTAGAATAATAACTTTATTGTCACTTTGAATGTACACTAATTGACATGCATTAAAATGAAATTTCATTGCATATAGCTCTCATATAGCAAGCCCATAAGAAATGCAATTCAAGTACCGTTTATACAACAAAATCCAGGTGCCAGTGTAAAAGTTGTCATTTATATGATGTTTTGATGTTAAATTAAGATAAATTCATTAGCCATGGAGACCAAACTAAAGCTTTTATTTCTTTTCTTTAAAAAAAAACTAACTATACTGCAGTGTTTATTTTGAAACTCAGGGCAATTTTGGATATTTTACTACATATAGCAAATAATGAAGCCCACAGAATAGAAGGGTGGAGATCCCAGCTCTCCTATTCAAGAAGCCTACTTACTTTTCACACCTTTGTCTTCTTGTTTTGATATTGGTGACGTAGTTCCTGTTGCCATAACATGTTCTGTTCTGTTCTGTTCTGTTATCCCATTAGCTTGCTCTCATTTAGGACTGTTATACTTCATGCTGCTTGTCTGGTAGATAAAAATAAAAAATGCAAGTAATGTTGATAGTGGCATATCCTTGGTATGGGATCAAGAAACATAATGACTAAGATTCAGTCCTCCCCCACCCCTTGGCAGTTAAATCAGTAACACCGAAATAAAATCAGATTTTGTTTTTGTAAAAAGATAAAATGTAAACATTATGTTGGACTTTAAATAGCTTGCAAATTAATTGTGAAATAAATCCAAAAGAAACGATTGTATTCCATTCAAAAGTTGTCACTCTTTTGCTACAAATGAAGATCCTTCCGCCCAGACTCTACAAGGGAATTGGTGATACTCAGAAGAATATTACAAGGAAAAGATTATATCTTCATGAAAGGTATATGACAGTTGAGCTTGTACAAAGCAATAAAGAAAATGAGACCTCTCCTGACCTAAAAAAGAGAAATTGTTATAGACAATCCTCATTTAATGACCAACTCAGTTAGCAAACCATTCACATTTGGCAGTGAGGAAAAAGTAATGTTACAACCAATCCTCACATTTATGACCTTCCCAGGTCTATAAAGCAGAGCAAAGCTGAAGTAAGATCATAACACAATTGCGATTTTGCTTAGCAACCCTTTGCTTAATAATCAGGTTGACAGTCCCAATTGTAGTGTTAGGAGGACTACCTATAGGCTACCCATATTTGCCTGCTTCTACAAAATAAAGTTTCTGAAACAGTACCTATTACCTTTTACCTCAGTTTTCTGGACATCTCCAATTTCTTGGGATTAATCAGAGGCTGTCGATGCAACAGTAAATTGTTATTAATCAGTATTATTTATCAGAGGCTGCCGAGGACAGTGGAAGCCATCTACTTTACATAGCCTGTCTCTGTCTTCCTTCTCTGCCTTTCGGTTTCATTCTCTTGCAAAGAGAAAAAACGTTTTTATATCCAGCAAAGAGAAGATCTCAGTTAATTTGTTTCAGTATCCATGTGCACAACAGTGAGCTAATTCTCTTTCATTGGAATGTGAATTTTGAGTCTCTGCCCCTGCAGTCATAACAGGCAGGTTGCACAACACCATCTTTTATTCATATGAACCAGCTACATAAACCACAGTTTGAAACGGGTTTGCTAAATTATGTTTAAAATTAACTACAATTGTATGGCTTGCATAGGCCACGGTAGCGCAGTGGTTAGAGTTCAGTACTGCAGGCTACTTCTGACTGCCAGCTGCCTGCAATTTGGCAGTTCAAATCTCACCAGGCTCAAGGTTGACTCAGTTTTCCATCCTTCCAAGGTGGGTAAAATTGTTGGGGACAATATGCTGATTCTGTAAACCACTTAGAGAGGGCTGTAAAGCATTGTGAAGCGGTATATAAGTCTTAAGTGCTATTGCAATTGCATATACTGTTAATTTCAGTCAATTGAAAATAGAAATAAACATTTCTACTTTCCTATTCATTGGGTGCACTGGAAGAAACAGTGAAGCATATGAGCCCATGATGTTTTTAGATTATCCTAGATTGTAGTTCAAATCTATACACCTACCGATTCATATGCTGCCCATCTCATATCATATTGCGTATTGCAACACTTAACAGTTTCTATTGTTGCATAATACAGCAACAGTAAATTGTCATTGAAAATTGGAGGGCAAAGTTAACAAAAGAAGTAATTCTCTTTTGTCTGCTTCATTTTTCTATTGTGGCAGACTTGTGGCAGAGAACAAAAATGGATCTGATAGACTTAACAGAATCCTGAACAGAAAGTCAAAGTGTGGAAGGTTTGATTACACAAGAACTAGAGCTTCTTGCATCATGTTCATTTCACTCTTGTAGAGGCACATTCTAATATATGCCATTATGAAAGTGACATAATTCATACAAATGTTTAATTACTTTTAGAGAGAGTTTTTTTTTAATGACTAATATTTAGAGGCATTTGAATTATAGGAAAACATCCTGTAACTTCCAGTGGTGGGAGAATATCGCCCTATTTTTGGTTGAAAGATTGTTTTCACCCCTTCACTCTTCTGTCATATATTGATAGGGGGTGGTGGATGGAGCAGGGTGGAGGGGGTGAGCTGTAAAAAGAAATTATCTTCATTTCTGTCATCACCCACTGTTCTATTATCCAGTGATAGACAGATGCAGGAAAGTTGCCAATCAAACCCACATTTACAGCATTTCAATTGCCCTTCAGCATGTTGAAATCTGAAAAACCTTTGAAGAGAGGTTGTGATGTCTCTCCTGCAGCAATGGCAAGCACCAGGCTATTGAATAGCTGCCTTTCATCAGCTTTCAGTCTTCCAGGCAATAGAAGCTACAGAGGTCTCTCAAACAGTTTTGTCAAAAGATTTCTAGGACTGGTTCCTGAAAGAGCTGGATTTGCATGCCTAACCCTTTACTGATGTAGCCATTGCTTAGTAAGCTGCCACATATATCAGTTTACTTTCTTGTCATTTTTTTTACACGTAGGGAATAAAAATGATACTTAATACAAGGTGCTATGTTAATCTTCAATTTCTCAATCTATTTAAAATGAGATAAAATGTTAACTTCTAATCCATCTGCCACTAAATGTACTTTACCATAACATACTTCTGATTTGATGATGCATAATAAATCTTGACTTAGATGAGTGATGTACCATGGTGTGACATTTTGTTAAATGCAACTGGATGGAGCTTAATAACTACAATTACAGGTAATCCTCGACTTACAACCATTCATTTAGTGACTGTTTGACAACAGGACTGAAAAAAGTGACTCCTGACCATTTTTCACACTTTTACATCCATTTGCAGCATCCTCGTGGTCATGTGAAAAAAAATGCCCATTATTCCTACCTTTTCCTTTACCAGTTAGCAGTTTATAAAATGACAGATCTTATTCCATGACTGTTAAGTTTACACAAGAACCTTTGATGAAGACTTTTGTCAAATGTTTGCCAAAAATCCAAATATATACTGTAGTATCAACAGGGTCAGCTCCATACACATGCCTGTTTGTGCTAAAAAGAATTTAGCAGCTTGGTTAGACAGGATTACTTTGTCATCGTGATGTTGATTTTTATTCAACTTTTGCTCTGTGTGCTTAGGTATTTTTTTAAACAGAGGTTAAGGCACTAGGGCTATAATTTCTCAGTTCCTCCTTGTGGCTTTCATATATGTTGTAGAAAGTTTTGCAGTGAAGCAGTCTTCTTTCTTTGCAAAAATTGTAGATGTGGATGGCGGGGATGTGAGTCGTTTTGTTGCTTTGAGTTGATGATGGTTCTACATTGATTAATTCTTTTTCAATATCTAAATTCCTTCTCTTGCACCAATGGGGTTATTTTGAATAGGGCTAATATGTGCTATTTGTTATAGATTTTTTATTCATATTCCTGTGCCATAGTTCCTTGAATATCACTGATGATTCATTGTTTTAACATTTGTGTTGGTGCTTGTTACTATTCTTATTCTAATTAATATCCTAAATTGACATATTTACTTAAAGGTTTCATTTACAAAAAAAGATGTATAATATTTTAAAATATAAAAACTTCAGTATATTAAAATCATTTTGAATGAAGAACTTCTATTGATCTAACAGTTTGATACCATTTAATATGCCTTTTTTCTTTCCTTCTAATTTCATGAGTTTTTGGGTGCAAACCAATAAAATTAGTCATTGGGCATTGTCTTCTGAGTTTTGAAATTGTTAGTGTGTTTTGGGTGTCATTTCTTTGAATTTGAAAGTTTCATGGACTATTCTGTTCTTCTTTTTGTCCCTAGGGGCTGTAATTGGAGATGGACAGTCTGCTGTGGCAAGCAATATTGCGAACACCACATACCGGCTCCAGTGGTGGGATTTCACTAAATTCGACTTACCAGAAATAAGCAATGGTAAGTGGGAGACAGAACTACTAACCTCTGAAGAACCTCTGTAGTTAAAAATAAGTAGGGATGTTCACAGAAGGAGAAGCTTATTGTTCCTCAAAAGATAACAGATATATTGAAACTGATTTTTATTTATATTTGTGTGTGTGTGAGAGAGAGAGAGAGACAGAGAGACAGACATCAGGTCCACACATGAAGGTTCAATTAAACTGATTTATTGCTAAAAGCCTATAGACAGGAATCTTCTCAACTAACAGTTGGCACCTGAGATTTAAATTAGGATAGTGGCAGTCAAGGGGGTGTTGAACTTAATTTTCTTGTGGCTATGTAGGGACTCTAGTTTGATCCCCTTTTTTGCTCCACCTCCAGGTTCTGCCATCTCTTCTACAATTATTTGTATTAAAATATCCACAAACCATATAAATTAGGAATTCTTTGTCATATGTACCACAAATCTTATAAACTGAATTCAGAATTGTTTGTCATATCTATCCATGACAACAGCCTATTTACCCAAAATACTTGGGCAATATATTAATCTCTGTATGTCACCTGATATAGAACTAGGAGGAAGAATATGGAGGTTAATGCAAATTAAAAGATCTAAGGTCAGATTGTTTTTTTTTAATTGAGTTGCACACTAGAAATGATATTCTAAATGCACTAATGTTCAAATGAAGTGATAGTGAAGATAACAATATTCTCCTTATCCAATTTCTCATTACCACTTGCAAATATAACTAGTAAATGAACTGTTTGGAAATAGAGTCCTTTTCCTTTAGCCCAGCTTTCTTTCAGGAAGATAATACAAAACACTTTGTATTAATTAAGCAAGCAGTTAAGTAAAGTACTCCTGGTTATAAAATTTAACTGCAGATAATCCTCAACTTACAACCATTTGTTTAGTGACCATTAGAAGTTACAACAGCACTGAAAAAAGTGACGTATGACAGTTTTTCACACTTAAGTCTATTACAGCATCAGCACGGTCATGTGATCAAAATTCAGATGCTTGGCAACTGGCATGTACTTACGATTGCAGTGTTCCAGGGTCACATGATCTTTTGCCACTGTATAATAAATAAAGTCAACGGAGAAAGCCAGATTGATTAAACAATGTTGCTAACTTAACCGCACTGATTCATTTAACAGTTGTGGTAAGAAAGGTGGTAAAATGGGGCAAAACTCACTTAAGTGTGTTGCTTAGCGGTGGAAATGTTGAGCTCAATTGTGGTCGTAAGTCGAGAACTATCTGTATTCCAACGTAAAACATTCCCTGACCTTAGTTTATTAATTTCAGTAAGGTTTTGTCTTCACCTACATGACCCTCACAGCAGTACAATTTCTGTCATTGCCCAGCTATATTTGAACCAAGGGAAAAAATATTCTTAGGATCATTAAGTTGGTATATGTGGGCTACTTAGTTTGATTTAGCAGAGAGAGACTATCCATTTATCCTTACAGGAAAGCTTAATAAAATTGTATTCTGTTGGTAACTGTACAGGATTCAACTGCATAAATTTAACCTAACTGTTCTTTGTTGCCAATTTAGAGAGGAGGGCCATCACTAAAAAATACTCTACTAGATTGAGAGATGTCCCTTGCAATGCCTTAAACTGAAATAATAGCTATTTTTCATTTAGAATCAAACATAGCAGTGTAATATTTGAGAAAATCTGCTGCTTCTGGGAAGAAGATAACAAAGTCAGCTTCAGTTTGAACTTGCATAGAACATCTTTCAGTTCTTTCATACTGCTTTGATAATAAAAAGCTTGACAGCCAGAATTTAAAATATTTTCATCTTGGAAAGCCATATTTGTTTCTCTCATAATAACAGGAAAGTTTTTCTTAATTAAAAAGTTAGTAAAGCTAGGTAACCTGGCATTATGTTAAAAAGCTATTGACCAAGCATTATTTAATTCAAAAGTAAGAGACTTCCATAGGAAAAAAGAATATATTTACTGCTGCGCCTGAAAAATAAGTGAAATATGTGATCAAAGGCATTTTATCTAGCTCATGATGAAACTTATAATAATGAAGCTACTATACGACTCCTAAAATAAAAAGTATAAATAAAATAATGTTTAAGGATCTTTCTTAAAAAAGGTATGACTTTTTGCCTTAAATATTGAATCAAATTGTCTTCAGTATATTCTACATGTTCCTGAAAGTTGTCAGTGTTATTCCCAGACAGGGCAATTCATTCATTCATTCATTCATTCATTCATTCATTCATTCAATTTATATAGCCACTCGTCTCACATACATGATTCCGAAAAACAACAGTAAGAACAATAAAATACAAATAAAACATTATAAAAAAAAGTTTGACTAATGGACAAATATGAAAGCTGGTAATATTGTCTGACCGTATTAGAATACAAGCAAAAAATACTGACATAATAGCTAAAGATATATATATATACTGAGAATTGACTTAAAAATATGACTTGTTTGCAAGTATTCAGTGATGTCCTAGTTCAGATGCTATTAGTCATTTAAGTGTTAATGAGAACTAAATTATGCATACTATGTGAATAATTTGATTTATTAAATCAGGTTGGGGAGTTTAACATGCTGCTTCCCAAATGTATATACATTATTTGATAATCTTAATTGTTTAAACATAATTACAAAATTCTATTAAAAACAATCATTTGTTATTTGTGGATAATCTTTTTTTTATTACTATTTTTTATTACACTTTTTTAAAAGAAACCATAATTAATATTGGGGTCAAGTAGTAAACTAGGAGATGGGTAATCATCTTTCCCTTTTAACATATCCTCAAAGATTACAGATCCTGTAAATTTCTGAAAGCTTAATTTATTTATGGAGGAAATGCCATAGATTTTCTGCTTTCTTTGACAGCCTACACATGGTTAGTTTTAAGGGTCAAGAACAGTAGAACAATAGCACTTAGATTTATATACCGCTTTACCATGCTTTACAGCACTCTCTAAGCTGTTTACAGAACCAGCATATTGTCCTCAGCAATCTGAGTCCTCTTTTTATCAACCTCGGAAGGATGGAAGGCTGAGTCAAACTTGAGCTGCTCAGGATCAAAGGAATCAAACTCCTTGCAATGTGACACCTAACCACTGAGACACCTCCTTCTTCATTTAGAAGTTAATTAACCAGGCATTCTTTTAAACAACAGCAACCAAAAAGACTGCTTTCTAAACTCCTGAAATGCTTAGAATTCCTTAAATATTTGGATTCCCAGAATGGTTTCTCAGTATCTAGTATGGCAGTAGAGTAAATAATAGAAGGCAGTAAGATATTGGCTTTTGTAGTGGGCTTCATAAAAGTGATATCCACTGATATTCATTCCAATGGTTAAATTAAATATTTTTGGAGTTGAATATTTCTGAATTGAATTTTAATAGACTTTTTTGACATCTGCTTGGTCATTTTGGAAAGTAGAAAAATGAACTAACTGAATCTTCTGTTTGATCCAATGATAGGTTGCATAATCATCCAACAGTCAATTTAGGCTAGGGGGAAGAGAAAAGGTAGGGGAAGCAAGCAAGCATTGGAGTTGAAAGCCAGAAGTCTTGCTCCCTAGATTTCTGTGCTTTTAAGAAATTTTTGATTAGTCCCATTGAAGTGGATGGTTCCAAAGGACTACCCAGTCTAGTGTGTTTCCATATCAGCTAGTTAGATTCTGAAGAAACCCCCATGGGCATTTCTCTCTCTTTATTTAAATCAGAATAAATGTAAACAGATCCTCCAAGCTGAAAGGCCTTAGCTTTAATCTTGTTTAGTCTGTTGTCCTAAGAAACAAATCCTGGAATATATATGCATAATATCTAAAAGCTAGTAGCAAACACATGTAACAGACAGAACTGCTTGAAAATGAATTGAGCAAGAAAATCTATGCAGATGGTTAGCAATATTTAAACCATAGCACAAAGCTCTGGAAAGACCATTGATATGGTAAAGTGATAACTGTTCAAGACAAGTGTAGGTATACTAAAGTTTTGGTGGGGTAGCACATGATTCCCTCCGAAAAGAGTTTCTTATTGGCTTAATTCAGAACAGATACTTTCTGCTTACTTGCATGAGACAAATAAAAGAGATATTGGTTCTAGAAAGGTTTTCAGGTAGTTTGGAAAAAAATGTGCATGGTAGGAAATTGCATTTAAGCAAATATGCATAAATTTAACATGGCTTTGATCTAAAATGTTATAATATTTGCTGTCTGCATTGCCTGCTTCTTCAGATTATAGATCTGATGAGGATCATATTACATGTACAAATACATTATATTGGATGTTTGAGGTAAAAATGTATCAATAGTAGTCCACAGCCATCATTTGACAACTAGTCAGACATCTTGTCACCATATTATCATAGGTCAAATTTTAATAATAATAGTGATTTTGTAAATGCTCCTTTTGCATGCTGCTCAACAGGGAATGAGGTGCATAACTATAAACCACCAATTAAAAAAGTGAGTTGTTAAGAATAATTAGTGTTGTTTCTATTGTTAATTTCTGTGTTAGCTAAGGAATGTAAGGTACTAAGTGTATTTTTCATTGAGAGTTCTGGACCTCCTTCAGTATTATGCATAAGCGTTTGATAAAAGAGAATTAAAGTTGAATAGTGTTATTGCAGCACTTTTCCTGTTGTTAAAGACTCTTCATTCTCAGAAATGTTCATGTTAGTGGATATTATATAAGTAGTCCCCATTTAATATCCACTTGTTCAGTGACCATTTGAAGTTATGATAGTACTGAATGAGGAATACTTACAATGGGTCCACATAGTTGTGTCCATTGCAGTGTCCTTGCAGTCATGTGATCATGATTTGGTGCTTGGCGACTGGCCCACAATTACAACATTGCAGCATCCTGGGATCATGTGATCACTATTGCAACCTTTACTGCCAGCTTCCAACAAGCAAAATTAATGAACAGAAGGTCACAAAACACATGACTCTGGGATCCTGTGACTGTGTGGGATCCACCCTATGATGGCAACTGGGATTGCCAGAACTGCTGTCGTAGGTTGATATAGCATCATGCTTATGGTCAGCTTACTTAGCGGTGGAGTTCCCGGTCCCAGTTACTATTGGTAAGGGAGAACTGCTGGTAATAATTCACAATTTTAATTTACCTAGCTAGAACAAGCACTTGAAGACCGCTGGTCATTGTAAACTTGAAACTGAAGTCTATAATATAGTGTTATGTAAGTAACAACAAAGATAGTGAATGTTAGGAAAAATTAAATCGGTAGAACAGAGTGCTTGAAGATAGATTGTAAGTACAATGAGAAACCAGTTTCGTTGAGACAAAGTCATCTACTGATATAGGATTGGTAGGTGTAGTGAGTGCATAGTAGGGAAACTGAACTGATACAGGTAGTTGTCCACTTACAAATACAAGGAGTCAAGTTTTTGTATCATAAGTTGTGGTTAAAACTCGAGGCACCACATTGACTGGACCCAATTTTACAACTTGTTTTTACAATAGTTGTAAAGTGAGTCACTGGGTTCGAATCACAACTGCCAAGGGGAGTTCTGCAGTCATAATTTTGAGGAGAGGTCCTAAGTAGCTTTTTAAAAGTCTGTTTGAATGGTCATTAAATGACCACTTATAAGTCAAAAAGTTATAACTTATACGGTATCTGTATAGGATTTCTTTAGGAAATGGAAATTAAGTGGCAAATAGGGGACATTGCTGACAAAGGGGACATCACCAGTAAATTTGACTACTGATAAAAAGTGTAGCTAAGGAAAGGATAGAAAAAAGAAAAGAAAAGCAGAAGTAAGGTATAGAAAAGGCAGTAGTGAAAACCAAATAGCCATAGAAAAAGGTTCCTCTATATAATTAGCATGAAAGAAGTGGGAAAAAGAAAACTTCAGGAAACAAAGAATTCTGACTAGGAATTCAAGGAGCCAAATAAAGCAAGACTGTTAGAAGGAAAATTAAAAACAAGGTGCTAAGAAAACAGTGGCTAGGTGCACAGATATAAACTCCTGATTTGAGGACATTGACTTAGCACAATATTTAAACCCACCAACTATGATTCAGCTTTATTTATAAATTGGACCAGTATAGTTTACTCAGTAACCATGGTTAAATATCTTGATTCAACATGACATATGCATTCATCAATGAATGGTGGCGCCATGTTATGAAAACTCAAGGTCCCGTAAGTTGGATGGAGAGCTACTTTTAGACAGCACCTAAAACAGGGATATCTGGATTGTTAACAGGAAATTGAATGTTTGAGATTGCTTTCAAAGCAACTGGGCTTTGTTCCAAATAACGAAAGGACAAATATGAGTGCCAGGATTTTCTTACGGATGGTGTGTATCTAGAAAGCATGTATGGAAACTGAAATTTCTCCAACTCTTCTCTTTAGCACTATGATGGGAGAAAAACTACTTTAATACTATATAACAGGGATCCCCAATGCCCGGTCTGTGGACCTGTACCGGGCTGTGGTATGCCAGCAACCGGACCACACAAATGAAGCCTCATCCGTGAGAAGCAGGCAGCATGCACAACCGTGCCCCGTCCAGTCCACAGAAAAACCTTTCTCCATGAAACCGGTCCCTGGTGCCCAAAAGGCTGGGGGCCACTGCTATATAAGATCCATGTTCATTAATATGTTCTGTTACTAGCAATGATTTATGATGTTAAAGTCCCAAAACTTCAAAATGAGGGTTTGTTAACTTCTATAGCATTTGTTGCAGATATCTTCAGATGCTCATATTCTAGAATTTACAGTCAGCTGGTGGATATTCCCATTCATAAATACCAAGCATTGTTGTAGCAGTGAAAAGGTTATCTTAATTTTAAGTTAGTCCTCTTTTTCTTGGAAATTTAAAGAATAAACATAACAAATACA
>JANHJO010001416.1:68025-80073 GCA_032468235.1 Pseudoxyrhopus heterurus | reverse complement strand
CACAATTGAGCCCAACATTTCTGTTGCTAAGTGAGACATTTGTTAAGTGAGTACCCCATTTTACGACCTTTCTTGCCACAGTTGTTAAGTGAAACACTGTAGTTGATAAGTTACTAACATGGCTGTTAAGTGAATCTGACTTCCCCATTGGTTTTGCTTGTCAAATGGTTGCAAAAGGTGATCACATGACCTTGGGACACAGCAATGGTCATAAGTTTGAACCAGCTGCCAAGCACCTGAATTTTGATCACATGATCGTGGAGCTGTTACAAAGGTTGTAAGTGTGAAAAATGGTCATAACTGACTTTTTTCAGTGCCGTTGTAACTTTGAACGGTCACTAAATGAAGTGTTGTAAGTTGAGAACTACCAGTTAGATCTCACAAGATCAGATAGCTGACTTAAAATGGATAATGGAGTCAGCAAGAAAACAATAAAGGGGGTTACTTTTACTTTATTGAATGGAGCAGACCCTTCATTATGTAGACCATGAGAACATAGTATATTAAGATCCACGTTTGCCAAAACATCTGAGGATTTTTGAGGACCTTCATCTTTAAGAACTGAATTTGGAAAACTATTGCTTATAATAGTGTGAGAAAATACAATATTGTTCCCATAAGATGGCAACTGGAATCAAATTCAGAGATTAATATTTAAAAATGACATCACGTTGTTAGCTGAAAGTACTGTAGATTTAGAACTCATTGTGAAAGCAACAACTGTGGGATAATGTTAAATGTTAAGACAAAGATAACATCAGTAAACACCGGCAAAAAATATTTCCTTACAATGCAGTTCAGCAGTGGAATCGGTTATCAAGACTGGGCTCTCCTTCATTATATTGCTCAGTTGTCAAGCAGATCTTAATTAGGATTTTTCTATTCTGCAGTGTCTTGGAATTGATATCCATGTAGCTTCAATAGATCGTTCCAATTCTATGATTCTAGGGTTCAGATGCAGTTTTCACGAGACCCATCTCAGTAAAGTCATTCTCTTAATTTGGATCAGCATTGGCAAAATCTGAAGCCCAGGCCTGGTATGGAGCATCCAGAGAAATGCAGCAAATGAAGTTAAAGCTAGACTGATATGTAGAAATTAATCTTGTACTTTGAAAGCTTGTTTTGAATGAGCTACATTAACCACCAGAAAACACCACATGATTGTTTCATTCTAATTGGGACTCCAGATAGGGTGTGGAGGGAATAAGGAATGGTCTTGCAGGGTTGGAGGAAGAGCTGCTATCAAGTCAACAGTCAGATAAGAGGGGCTAGAGCCCATGCCAAGAAAATAACTTGAGAAAGGTCTCAAAGAATACCCTTACCCAATTCACATAAAGATAAGATGAGAGTAAGGGAAACAGCATTCCGATGTGCAAGGTTCTGTTACAATAGCTATTCTGCTAAAAGTACTCATAATTTATATAGTGTTGTTTATTATCTGGCCTACCTTGATGGACTGACTTATGGATAGCTAGATGTTGTTCTGTGGAGCTCAAATCCTCCTCTAGGAATTGAATTCATTGCTATTTAGATGACTCTATACAGTGCTTTAGGAATTATCCAAGGCTTGGCGTTCAGTATTTATAAAAAGGTACATTTGAAAGTATTAAGAGAAATAGTGTATACAGTCCACCTTTCCTGAAAGCTCCCAGAGAAGACACAGATACAGGAACTATATTATGTTGTGTCCCCATATATGAGGGTTTGTATGACTTCCACCAACCCTTTTTGAAGGAGAGGGATTTCTCTATTTTAATTGTTTTGAATGAGATGGATTTTGAACCTGAATTTCAAATAGAAAATGAGTCTTGCATTATTTGGCACAAACCTTCTATTGAAACAATATCTCCATGACAATGTTAATAGCTACTTAAGTACATTGTAAAAGTAGGCTTAGGAAGCAGCTAAAGCATTGTCATTTCTGAGTGGTTGATTTGTAAATTGTCATTCATTGCTTATCTGCCAACTGTTGAATCTCACATTAAGTAATGTGGCAAAATGTTCTAGTAAGAATGATCTTATATCCCTTCTCAGGAACAGACCAGATAATTATGTAGAAAATGCTTTTAAGTGATTGCCAACTATCAGCTAGTTAGAAGAAAATTAATAACTGCTTTTTGAGAGTTACACAATGTAACTCTCACTGGGATTCATGCTTATTTTGAAAAACCTAAAATCTCAGCCTTCCTGTTTAGGTTGGTGACACATTACAACAATTTTCTCTACATTTCAGATTATTGGACAGTAATGTTATCAGTTCCAGAGAGTGCAATCATTAGGCATATTGGTTAGAGATTATGGAAGTTATAGGTCAACAGATCTGAAGGGTGTTTCGCAGCTTAAGAACTAGCAAATTGTGAAATCAAAAGGATGTATAGCTCTAGAAAAATCAAGAAACAGTTACTCCATTTATATTTCTAATTATAGAATATTTTATATTCTATAAAAAATATAGAAAATATAAAATATTAGTTATATTTTAACTAATTTAAAACATTCTGTATATCGGAACTAGATGAGAAAGCTTTTTGAAGGGCCAGGACCCATCTTCTTACAAAATATTATTTTTTGTTCATATTCAGTTTCAATTTCTTAAAATAAAAAGGACAGCCAACTTAATATTCCATATTGTTGATCATTTTAGTCCTATTAAAGAGTTTAAAAATATAAATACAACAACAACAACAAAAAGAATTCTCAGTGAAAAACAATCTCATAATATCAAACCTGTGGATAAAACACTAATTTAATACCATGTAGAACATATAAGAATCATTGTAGTTGTTCCATTCCCAACTTCTTTCCGTTTGTATCAACTTCTTTTTGTTACACCAGTGATGGCAAACCTTTTTCAGTTCGCGTGCCATATCGTGTACGCGCTTGCACATGCGCATTCCCGCAGACCCACCCACAATGCAACATGCGGGGCCCCCGCATATGTGCGCACGACCCCTAGGATTTCTAGAGGGAAAAGCTGAAAAACAACTGTTTTTCGGCTCTTTTTTCCCCCTAGAAATTCCAGGGCTTGCGTGCACATGCACGATGGAGCTGGGCTGGGTGACGGCTGGTGTGCCAGGTGACATGGCTCCGCATGCCACTTTGGGCACCCGTGCCATAGGTTTGCCATCACTGCATTACACTATCCCTCTAGCCATCTTCCAATTGCTAGGTTTCGTTTTGCTTTTCCTGTTGCTTTATTATCTATAATTCTCCTTCAACTCTATAGGATCTGATGTGGAATTCTTTCAGGTTTCTGACAATGGCTTTATCTTGTCCTCATTAATACCAATATCAAGAAGAGTCTGTTTTAATTTTTGTGCACTGAATTAACCTATTAAAAACAGTACATAAGCTCAATATATAGTACATGTGGTAGAGGCTTACTACATATTCATTCTGTGATTCAGTGTATTAAATATCTTTGTTGCTTCAACATTATTTTCAGTTATTTATTCTGGTTTAGAGCAACAACACGAAGAGCTAGTTTGACTGCTTCTTTGCTTTGGAATCAGTTCAGATGAGAATGGACTTAAATTTATACATTTATGAACTGAAATATAGCAAAGATATAAAATAAGACTGTTGTGGATAGTTTTTTCTGTCTGTATGTGAAACTATTGAATATACAGAGAAGATTTAACACTTTAAAAGACATTGGGGAGATATTTTGTGAGGAAAAAAAATTAAATGAGAGACACTATTATCCCTAGCTTCAAAGGGCCCCAAGAACTGTGTCTTTATATTGTTGTCGCGTTTCAGAATAAGTTGGAAGTAGGAAATAGTAATGTCAATTAAGTATTGGAAAGAAGTTAACTATTCCTGTAATTTCTGGTTACTCATATATTTGGTCAGTGCAAAAATTAAAATTAGTATTTTTTCAGATATCTCTTTAAATGGGTAGTTTTTATACTTCGATATACAAGCAGGTTAAATGTGCTTTTATTCCAGACATGTAGAGATCCAAGCAACAATGAATCCATAAGTGATGGGCAAATTTGAATGAGCCTAAAGTATTTGACTGAGGAAACATCAATGGCCAATTATTCTGCTATAGCTAACTTGTCTTTATCAACCAAAAGGCAAGAAGGATTTTTCAGATGTAGTATAAAATGACAGTTTGTGTGGATACTGTTAGAGTTGTATATGGCAGGAAATAAAATCTTTGTGCACTAATGTTATATCTTAATTGTCTTTCCCGTCCGATGGAGCTGTAACATCATAAAAGCCTTGCAATGTAAACAAAGATTAACATCAACATTTATAAATCAGAAAATACAATGTCATGTGCTTCACTTTGAGTCACAGGATACCATCTCCTGTGCTAGATGGAACAACCAGGTTTTGACTGCTTTACTGAAACCAGGGAGGAAAAGAATAGCTCGGGGGAAGGAATTCCATAGCATATGTGCAATTTTATAAAGACGAGACCTGAAAGGAGTTGACAATATTTGATCTGATCAGATGGGCAGATGAATATAGGTCTCCCAGTAACTTGATACAGAGCCATGTAAGACCTTAAAAACCAGCACCATGGGTTATCTGTAAATCAACCAGTAACCAGTGCAGTTCCCAAAGCAACAGAGTTAATCCAGTATATTGGGATATATCCATCATTGCTCAGGCTGTTGCATTTTGCAGTTGTAGTTTCTGAAGGCTCTTCAAGAGCAGTCCCATGTAGAATGCATTAAGGTAATCTATGCATTCTACATGAGAAACTGCAAACGGGGTCCTGTTATCCAGGAATGGCCATAATTAACACATTAGATATAGCTATGCACTACGAACGTTTTTTGCCACAGCTGCCACTTGCTAGTCAAGCAGGAGCTGTAGGTCTTTGATGGTTTTAAAATTGCAAGCCATCTCTGAATGGGGGAGCATGACTCTGTTAGAGTTAAAAATAATAATATTGTCCTGGAATCATTAGTCGATCCAGAAACCCACAGCGACTCTTTCTTGCAGGGAACCTGTTCTTCCCCATCCAGATCCTTTGTTTCCAATTACTGGATCAACACTTCTGCTGCAGTGTGTGTTGTATCCCAGGATGAGATGTATAACTGGGTATTATCAGCATATTGGGATGGTCTCTCCTAGCGATTTTATGTAAACGTTAAAAGAAATGAAGAGAGTAGAGAGCCTTGAAGCATACTAAGAAAAGGCAACAATCTAATTTTTCCTATCTGTCTCCTTCCCCCTCAGGACCAACAGACTGTTTGTTTGTTTATCTGTTCTGTTTAATAAATTTTTCAGAACTGTATAGAAAAGTTAAGACTATTATTTGTTTCCCACAGGCCAATGGTATCTTAGGTGGCTTAAAGGCTAAAAAAAAGGTTCAAGTTAATAGCCAGTTAAGCAACTCAAATCCCAAGATGTGCACTTACTACGTAAAAAGATTGAATTTAAAAAGCAGTATTTGGGGATTTAGACTTCCAACAACAAATTAATAGATTTGGAAGAAAAATAAACAAAAGGTGTAAGAACAGATCCTGGAAAAAAAGAAGTGAAAGTCATTTTTAGTTTTAGAAAGTCAATAGGAAGACATTGTGGTTTTCTTGATGGGTTAATCTCATCATAGCAAAATAGGCAAAATTCAGAAGACCTCACTCAAGAGCACTCTGCACAAGAGTAATCTCTGTGTCCTACAGCAGTGTTTTTGTGAGGAACAAGTCAGCTCTACCAAGAAGACAGCTTATGTTGCAATTACTGTTGATCTGACAAGGAAAGTTGACAAGGAGATGAAATTAGGATATCATTTGGTGATGTGATATTTGACAGAAAATTTGCTATAGAATAAGAGAGGAAATGTTATCCGTACTGTAAGTATGGATTGATACATCCTAAATCAGCCCTTTTTTCTTAATCCTACTTGGAGTATTTGGTGGGAATTAAACAAATACACCCCATCATTGAACAGTTGTTCTCTGTTTTATTCCAATAAAGTTTCTTTTTAAAAATCTTTTAAAAATGTACTTGTGCCAACTTTATTCTCACATCAAGTATATTAAAAAAGAGAAGTGATAGGTTTGTTTCTATTTATCTGATAATGATAGATATATCAAGGGAAATTAATTTTGGATTTGTTTTTGTTTTTCTGGAAAGATTGGGAATAGGAGGAGAAATTTGTTCCTCAAAACAGTGCAATAGAGTTGAGATTTCCCCCTAATCCTGCATGGAGGTTTGGCCACCATTGTGGTAGGAACCATCCTCCTTCCAATAATTCACAATATTAAGCATCCCTGGCATGGATGATTTAGGCCATATGGAGCTATGCTCTCATAGACAATTAATCGATGTTTGTGAAGAAGTTGAGTTCTTCTGATAGATGCAAACAGGTTAAGATTTCCCAATGGAAATGAACAGTAAGTGTAGTATAGCAATTGCTAGATCCAAGGAGTCATTTCCAGCCACATTTCTTAGCAAGAAGCAGTTGCCTAAGAGAAATTGTTTATTCATAGAGCAAGTTTGCATTATGATCCCCTAGTGTATTTTTTTTCCTCTTACATCTCAAAACAATGCTTATTTTTCTGAATAAATGCTACTTTGCTCTTATAAAAGGCTTCTTGTTATCATAGCCCCATTAAAACTGGAGTGCATACCATAATCTCCATGGCAACAGATACAACCAGTGTATATTGGATTCTTTGTTGCACAGTCAAGAGAATAGTACAGGTATGCTGAAATCATGTAGGTATTAACGATAACACCGAAGAGTTGACAGTCTTAAATTATACTGAAGTTTTCCAAATGCCATTTACTTTTGGGGAAGATAAAATGTCCCAAAACAGTTATTTATATGATTTTTTAAAGTGGGCAAAGTCATTATATATTCCACTAACATTCCTTTTATTGATGTGAATGTTTATTACTATTAACTTCTCAATAGCTATCATTATCCACTATTTTTTTAACACACTAGAGCACTTTGATGTAGTGGGTAAGATGCTGGACCAGGAGTAAGAAGAGCTAGGTTTTAGGTATGGAGGCTAGCCAAGTAACTTGGATCAATCATCTCAGCCATAGACTGGAAAGACCTTATCTACCAACCTGCTCTGGACTGGTTGATTATAGTTACAGTTCATAACCTTGAAGGAAGAGACTTTCCCCCTGTCATTGATTGATTGGGCTGATAATGTGTACACACATACAAGTATCAAAAATATCCTCATATCCTTAAGTGGTCAGAGGAGAAAGAAGTAAGAGTCAATAAATTAAGAAATCACATAACTTAAACATAAATATTAGGAAGATTGATTCCTTCTCCCCTCTCCATTCTCCCTTTTTAAATTCTGGTTTACAACATTCTCTGATATTTCAACTTTGATACATACCAGTTCTGTGTTTTTCTGCAATAGGGAACTGCAGCACCTATATTTTACTAATATATGAATCTTTGTGTCTGTGATATTTGACAGTGTTTGTAGAGAGGCTAAATAAAATTCTGATGTCCAGCCCAGTACTAGATTACACAGTCCCAAGACTTGTTAATACTTGGAGTTACTTTGCTGAAAATAATTATTGAGGATGATTGATACTAAAATTTTCACTTTCTTGTTTCATATTACTTATTTTATTTGCAGGATGTAAAAAAAAGTAGTTTGATCTCCTTCCAAACTTAGTTTTGCTTGTTTGAATCATTGTTAATTCTATTTTGTTTCTCTTGTTTCAGAGAGTGTTCAATGTCTTGTACCCAATGCCTGCCGATCAAAGGAGACATGTCAGCATAAATTCTGCTCGCTGGTTACCTGAGCCAGGTTTAGGATTAGCTTATGGCACTAATAAAGGGGATCTGGTGATTTGCCGACCAGAGTAAGTGGCATGATTTAAAACTTGAAGATTATAATAAACTTCGATCTTACTAGAAACTTTTTAACCATTTGTTCATTTTCAGTAATTTATTTGGAATTAAATTTTAAGAGTTAAATCTTTTTTATGATGAAATTTTATTGGTTTTTTTTTACCTAAATTATTACTACAGTTAAATGGGTTTGATGTATATTTGGAGATTGTGAAGAGAGGAAAATCTGAGTAACTTTGCTTACAAATCTGTATCATTGTTTCAAGGAAAGGGAAGAGCCTCATTTCAGAGATTGACCTGAATTCTAGAGGTAATACAAAAACTTTTAAGATGTTTCTTTTGGGTGTACCTAAAGTTCAGGATAGAATCAGAGACCCTATAGTTCATTTTTCTCCTCTTGTATAGCACAAAATTTAGGCATATCATTTTCAATTGCTTTGTGGTGGAAATATATATTGAATAAGAATAATTACAATCAAAGATACAAATCTGACTCATAATACTGTGGAGCCAGCCAATTTCCTCTCTTCTCCTCTCCTGGGTTTTTAATGGGGTTTCAGTTGACATTTTCAGTTGAATATGCCATGATTCAAGTCTTCAGTTGCTTCAATCCTTTATACTGGTTTTCTAAGTTCTGGTAAAAATTAGAATTTTTGGTAGAAGTAGGAAAGCTGTGGCTTTCCATATATTGCTGAATCACAGCTATACTGAGAGAGAGAGGCATAACTCAATTAGTAAAGATTTCCCTAACAGCATAGTACCAGAAAGATAGCTTCACCTCTTATGTCTTATAATTTTTTAAATTTGATTTATTAATTATTTCAGTGTTGAGGCCACCCAACTCCATAGCAGATCTAGGCCACTCACAATTAATAAGATTTCTAAAAAGCAACATGTATCAATAAAAAAAAGAATGGAGCTGAACAGTAGACAGAATCAATACTTTTAAAAATTCGTAAAGCAAAAACAGTTCCAGAAGGGAGTATGAAGCAGTGGACAAAGAATAGGTGTGATTAAAAGAATATTATTAAAACATAAGACTGCATCAGACTTAAATTTAGGCTTTGGTTGTTGTTTAAATTTTTTAATTATTTTATTCTACATAACTGGTTGCTATCTTCAAAAAATAAGGATGCCCACTAGGGAAATCCCATCCCTTGGTTCCAGCCACTTCCTTGCTCTATTTACAGATTTATTTTCCATTTCAGCTGAAATGTGCTTTGCAATAAAACTCTAAACTGATTTTCCGGTTGTATGTAGATGTGCACAAAATTTACGGTTGAATAAGTCCATTGGGAGGAATAGCAATTATTAATCTGAAAGTAACATATTTTTGTCGTGCCAGATTTCCTAATGTGTAATAAATTCAACAAAGAACAATCCTAATATGCAGACTTAAAGCTTTATAGTTTGGTGTAATCATTAATTAATCTATTAAAATACATTATAAAGTATTTGTAGTTTCTGTGAAGCACTTTCACCTTCTGTGAGGCACTTTTTTAAATCAAAATTTTTAGTCGTACTAGCTACATAGATTCAGCCTTATGATGCATTTCTGGAGGCTGACCCAATTTCTTTGCCAGACCGTTCAATCGGTAGAAGAGATGCCTCCCAGCAAGAAAGTCCCTAGTGCATCATTTTCCTTTTAAGAATAATAAGCCTTGGCTCAGGACGCTTTGTGACGAGAAGATGGACAGGATTGTATTGATCTCTACTCTTGGATTCGTTCTCTGATTTAAAGTTCATATAGATACCATCTTGTTGGGGGCAATATGCTGACATTGTAAACCGCTTAGAGAGGGTTACAAACCCTGATAGGCGGTATATAAATACAGTGCTATTGCTATTGCTATATCTTTGAACTAATGCCATAGCACATTAGTTACCGGTAGTTTTGTAGAAAACACAGGATTTTTTTTTCTTTTTTGGCTGTAGGAGACCTAAAGCTGATACTATTCTGGAATTTATTTTTAATTACTGGAGCAATAAGCCCCACCCCACCTCACCCCAAATTATAATGTCATCTAAAAAGTATTACCTTTGTTACAATTAAAGATTTTATTGAGATCTTTACAACATACTTTTCTGAAGATGGAGTAAGGCATATGTATATATTTTAAAAAGTTTTGCTTTTACATTTTTGCAATTTAGTATGTTTTTATCAAATTAAGAAGAATTTTGTTTAATGACTGCCTTCTGGTATGCTAAGTATATGACTTACTTTGTATGCTTCTTCCTCTGCCTTTGTATGTTAAAGCATTGATTGATATAATGCAGCTTGCTTGCAGCTAGAAAATTCAGGCATTCACTGTAGAATACCTGGGCAAGTATGAGCGATATTGTGTATAAAACTGTTAAACCTACATACATTTAAAATAATTTTAGTAAATTGAAGAGCAGTCACATGCTATAGTTTATATGTTAAACAACCTGGTTGTTTATTTTTATTTTAGATGTTAAAATGAGGGAGGGCAATTTTCCCAGGGTCACAGACTCCCCCAATCAGCTGGAGGTGATACTGGAAATCCCTTTCAATGTTTTTTTCTGAGGGCTTATGGTGGAAAGATGATTGAAGTGTCTGGTTTTGAGGGATAAAAGGTGAAAATGAGAATGGCTTGCTTCTCAATGCCTTGTTTCTCTATTTTTCCCTTATAGGTTTCCCAATAAGTTTCAAAGTAATTTTTATAGTTATCTCAGGGAACTGAATATGCAAAGTAAAACCATGAAGGAACACAAAATCTAGAGCATGACTAGCTGCACCTTTTGGGCTAGTCTAGATAACCTCATGTTAGTTGTGGTGGTTATGAAGTTTTAGGCTGCTGTAACCATGGATGGTTTTAGTATGGATGCTTAAATAACTCAGAACAACTGTTCAGTGAATCCTCAGACCCAAATGTGGTCCATATTTATCAGTTCAGACAAAAAGACAACTGAGCGTTGAAGTGGAAAAGACATCAACAAAATCTCTAAATCTGTCAAAAATATTCAGTCCACATTGGCTTTTAGTTTCATAGAAAGCTAGAATTGGAAAGACGTTTCCTGCAAATTGTAGCAACTTCCCAAAGATGCTTTTTTTAAGAGGCAACTGAAGTCCAGTTGCCTCTTGAAAAAGCACCTTTGGGACAACCATGACCTGGATTGACTGAGAATCTCCATAGACATGTAGCAAGTTCCCTTTCTTATCTAATCTGGTGCAGATCAAATGCTAGGAGGACATTTCCATCTCCTAGTTTTTCAGTCCACATTTTAAGTGTAAACACATCAGGTTGGCATATTACTCATTGACCTGGCATTTAACAACAGTGCCAGTAGATGAGAGAGTAACCTGCAATTACTCTGAGCGAGGTGTATAGTAGCAGGAAGAGTAGGCACAAACTAACCTCCATTATTCTTATCTGACATGTTAATTAATCCCCAGTTATCATACTTCCTTCCTGCCATAATCCCAGTTAGATTTCCCTCATCCTAGCTCAGGTTACATTTAAAAAAAGAATTCTCCCAGGTTCTTATCTTTGTTTCACTACTGAAATGTGTTTGCCACAAAGGGGTTCTCCTCCCTTCAGGAACAATTATTTTGGGGATAAGCCTTTTACCTGCATTAGGCCTTAAGAAAACATGTCTTTGGCTAATACAGCATACATTATATGTTTTTCTACATACTTATCAATTAAGCAATTTGTTTTAATCAGTAATATTTACTTCTTGATTCTTTAAATTCTTCTAGGAATTCTATCATAGTTGTTTACCCAAATTATGTGCCATGTTTCGTAACTTTGAATATGGAATACTGATTCAAACATTTTGAAACACTAATAATATCCTTAGAATAACATAAAGTCATTTTATTGGGGTTGTTATGAACCACATTTAATAGAGGAAAGTAAATAAATATTTAACATACATTAGTGAGAGTACAAAATTAAAAATATGATTCTGTTCTAACCATGAATCAAATATACTGTGTTTTGGAAGTTCAGCCAGAACCATTTGGAGATCTCAGTCTGGATGAACTGAAACTGGGAAGCTTTAGATTGTTCTGGATTTTAACTGAGAGACAGTCTGGGGGGGGTCTTGGAAGTTAAATAGGTCAAGGCCATGTTTATTTTACTTTATTTTGTTTTGTTTTATTTTATTTATTTAACTTATATGCTGCCCATCTCACCAAAGACAACTCTAGACAGCTTATACTCATTCAATTAGAATGATTAATACTCGGACCACACGTTTTCTGCATAGTTTTTATCTCAGCTATAATT
>JANHJO010001413.1:198953-209071 GCA_032468235.1 Pseudoxyrhopus heterurus | reverse complement strand
GACTCAGCCTTCTATCCTTCCAAGGTAGGTAAAATGAGAACCCAGATTGTTGGGGGCAATATGCTGACATTGTAAACTGGAGGGTTGCAAGCTCTGATAGGCGGTATATAAATACAGTGCTATTGCTATTGCTATTTACAGCTTATTTGAAGTAGGTGATGTGACCACCTACTTACCTATAGCAGAAAAGCAAATCTTTAAAACTGGAAAACTATTATACAGATGGGAAACCACAGAGGAATTAAATTGCTATTGATGAACAGTACAAGAATTCACTAAACCATTTCTAATAGGGCCATCCAGCCAGTTTGAAAACATCAAATGAGAGGTAGTCGGATGTTTTAGGAAAATTGTTTAATGGCGCTTGTCATTAAGAACATTTTACTGATATTTAGCCTCAATCTCCTTTAATTAACACACATTAATCTTGTCCTTCTTTCCGTTTCAATAGAGAACAATACACCCTTCTGTGATGTGATAGACTTTGGATATTTCTCTGCTTTCATATTTCCTATTAATTTTCTATTTGTAAGCTAAACGAATTACCATTCTTCATAAGGCTCGATTTCCAGAGGCCTCATAATTCAGGTCCATATCCTGTGAACTTAGTGGAGCGTCTCTGTATCCTTTTTAGATGTACTGCCCAAAATGGAATAATATAGCCATACCTCAGCACTTAATGCGTCAAAACTTGTTGAATTCGGTGTTCAACGTGTTTTGAAGCAGAAATCTTGTCCCGACGCTTGTCTTTCTCCCAGTAGCTGACATGCAAAAAATAACTTGAGGTTGGCTGCCTCATGACTCGCTATTTCTTCTGGCCAAAATAGCAGGTCATGTGGTAAGTCATGTGGTTTTCTTGGTACCCATCAATTTTAGAATTTGGCACGTCTTCCGGAATGAATTACTGATGAGGACCAAGGTACCACTGTACTCCAAATGAGGATCAATCAACAGAGTACACAGGTAATTACTGACTCTTGATCTGAATGCAATTTGCTTTTTTTAGTTGCTACATCACACAGATTGCTTACATGTATGCCCATTCTTCAGTTAGTGACCATTAGCAAATACCACGGTAATAAAAAAAATCATTTTGCAACCAATGCATGCAATTACCACCAAATTTCATGCACCTGACAACAATGCATGCTGGAGGAAAAGTAATACCAGAGTTACTAGCTGAACAAGAACTTTAACTGAATGAGATGGCAACAACCAATAATCTTTACAACACGTTTGTTTCTCTCTCTCTCTCTCAGCCATGTTTTTACTTAGCAACCATTTTGCTTAACAGAACTTGGTCACTAAATGAGAAGTGGATGAAGCTAGTGTTACACTAATATTTTATAGATTCTTATCATATGCACTACCGCAAGCCAGGTATTTAAGGATGTTGAATAGCATTAGAATGAGAATGAAAATTTCAAGGATTCCACTAAACATTCCCCCCACAATGATCAAAACCACTCATGAGAATACTTTGGATGTAGTTGTTCAATCAGCTGTAAATATCCCAAATTATAGTACCATATAATCCACTTTTTTTCTATCTTGTCCACAAGGCTGCTATGAATCTCCTGGTCAAATGTTTTACTGAGATCAAGGCATACAACATCCACAGCTTTCCTTCGCTCTACTTAACTTTGAGTTATTGAACTTCATGGCCAAATATGAACATTTCCACCACTTGTCATATTATGAGAGAACCTGTATATGCAGTGCCCCAGCTACTGAAAATATTTCTCATATATTGTTCAGCTCTCAATTATATGCCCCATTAGGCTTAAATACTTATCATCCTTATTGAAAAGAACAGCCCACTGCAACCCGAACCACAATCATATTTCCTCTTGGGCTCAAATGTACACATTGTATTCAGAACAGCTAAATTTATAACTAAGGCAGGAATCCTATGAACCTGATATATTTAACAGATTGGTGTTCCCTGTGAGAGAGATTACTAACATCTTGTGCTACTACATGGGTATTTTATCATTGTATTGCCTCCTATCTATTTCATTCTGAAATTAGACTATGTATTATATTTTATTTTACTGATAAGGTTGCAAGACTAATCAGTCAGTAAACTACTTCTAGTACATAACTAGCTTTTTCTATCATAAAAGAAAGAAAATTATCTGACAAAGCAATGCTGTTAAAAACTCACTTATTCTGGTTTAATAACTAGTTTCTTGCCTCTATAGATATTAAACCGACTGATGGCTAATTCCTTAGATACTTCTTTCTCTTTTATTTAAAAGTTGCGATTTTTATTATTTCCCAGTTTTCTGGCACCTTTCAAAGATTGTAGTCAGAAATGTTAAGATAACTTATGCAAGTTTGAAGATACTCATTTTCCTTATTAATGCTCTCCACAAAATCCTATATACCAGGAAAAAATAGGTCTGATAGTTTTGACCCTCCCACTTGGAGGGCAAGCCCAAATTATGCGTTGGGGCCTTATGAGGTATCCCAATCATCTCATAAACCAAGTATACAGGGGTAGTTAAAACATATAATCTACTCTGTCCTCTATATATGAGATATAATTTTAGATACTTAAAAACCATTTTAGTGATCTTTAAATTTCTATGTCAATCAATAAATTAAATATTTTCCTGCTTTATTGAGATGACTGTATCTATATTTTTCCATAAATATAAGTAACAATGATGAATAAACATTTACTAAATAATAATTCTTCTGCAAAACTCCAATACAGTCAACAAAATTACAGTATGACTCAAAACATGCCAGACTTAATTATTTTTTTTACCTCATCATGTGTGTATCTGTATTCCGCCTTCTTGGATTTGAGATCCCATAATGCCACTATTCCTGATTCAAAACCAATCAACAGCTGTAATAAATTACAAGTTATATTAATGTCACTCTAGTACATAATAATCAGTGCAACTCTATGGCTCACCAAATTACCATACAATTCGCTACTATAAGCACATCTGCATGTTAGATAAATTAATATTTCAATAAGTATTGTAGACAAATAATAACTTAAATATCATTTGTTTGGGACATCCAATAATTGGATATTCTGATACATATAAATATTCTATACAGGTAGTCCTCGACCTACAACAGTTTGTTTAGTGACTGTTCAAAGTTACAACGGCATTGAAAAAAGTGACTTATGACCATTTTTCACACTTATGACCATTGCAGCATCCCCATGGTCATGTGATTTACATTCGAATGCTTGACAACTGACTCACATTTATGATGGTTGCAGTGTCCGGGGATCATGTGATCACTTTTTGCCATCTTCTGACAAGCAAAGTCGATGGAGAAACCACTTAACAACCGGGTTACTAATTTAACAACTGCAGTGATTCAGTTAACAAATGTGGCAAGAAAATTTGTAAAATGGGGAAACCCACTTAACAAATTTCTCATGTAGCAACATAAATTTTGGGCTTAATTGTGGTTGTAAGTCAAGGACTCTCTGAATATGCTCACAATATCCTAAAAAGTTTGTAAATTGTAGATGAGCTTAGAAAAAACAAGATGCTTATCTGTGCTTTTTCTGAATGGTCACCTCTCTAATCATTCACATGTCCTTTCCATCATTGTGAACAATCTTATTTTGCTGCATCCCAAAGTCATATCTTTTCTGTGGTGGTACTAGTCCTATAGAACAGCATCGCCCAAGAGATTAGGATGGCCGTGATTCTGGGTGTTCTTCCAAGTATTTAGGCTACGTGCTTAGGCAAACTCTGCTAGTTAAATGTGGATAAATTATTCTGTATGAGTTTGACTGTATTTATGGCCTTGGCATTTAATACTTATTGTTATTGTGGCTTTAACCGTTGTATGTCACCAGAGTCACTTTGGGGAGATGGGTAACCTTACAGATTATTTGAATAAATAAAATATGCATTATGCACTTTCACGGGTGCTATTTTTCTTAATGCAGATATCTAGCATGAGTCCAGCTCCCTCCCCTTCACTGAATCCTGGAAACTGCCATAGCAACCACAGAAGTTTAAAAACTGTTCTGACAGATACCTGCAAAAAGCATAGAAAACTAAATAAAGAACTATAGTTACAAATAAGCAACCTATTCTTCCTCTTCATGATACTTGTACATGACAAACTTGCTAATCCAAGAAAGCAAATTATATGTCTGGAGAAAACAGAAAAATAGTGTAACCCATCCAAAGGAATCTTGCTCGAGAGTAATTTATGCCTCAGGATTCTGTTAAAACAGTCCATCTTAAAATAGTTTTAGGCCACCTTGGAGTCTGTTTCCTGGCCCGGTCTGTACCTTGGAGTTCAACACATCCCTTAATAGTTTATTGACTCAAGGTGCTTTATTTGTCAAATATTAGATTAATTAAATTAATTCTTACAACAAGAACTGAACCTGTAAGTTAAACTCAATTTCAAACAAATGGACTAGTCCTCAATATGTAAAGTGCATCCACCCTTCTGGTTAATTAAGGCTTCCCAGCAGATAATATATAATTGGATTCAAATGATATTAAAAGTTTCCTTGAAGAGGGGAGTGATATCTCCAGCTCTTCAATAGTCTGTGGTCCCTCCCCTTCTCAAAAAACCTTCCCAGGACAATTTTTATCTGGCCTCCTTTTGGGGGAAGGCTGTTGAAAAGAGTGCAACTACAGAGGGCCCTGAATAAATGAATTATCCTGAGTCCTTCCAAATGCCTTTCAGAGCAAGATACAGCACTGAGGCAGCATTGAATGCACTTTTAGATAACCTCTGATTGGTCTGGGATGGTAGTCATGTATATATCCTAGCCCTTATTGAACTCTTAGTGGTTTTTGATACCATCAATCATGGCACCTTTTTGAAGTGCTTCAAGGTTTAGGAGTGAGTGATATGTTAGCAAATATGCCAATTCTTCTTCTAGCATTTCTTAAACTTAACTGAGGATGCAAAAATGGCATTCAGACTTTGAAGACTATTTTAAGAATACACCATATGACTTAAGAAACTCTCTACATAACAATGATTCAGTAGAAAATATGTCAGAGTATCTTTTATCTTACTTCCTTCTTTTTTTTAGATCTAATTCATCTTCCCATGACACAATAATTTTAGTGGCAAGACCAGTTTTTTTCCAAGTCAATTTCTAAAATGTGAACCGAACCATTATCTTCCTAACATTTTTAAAAAAAATAAGCCAGCACTATATTATTCCCCCTCCATATAGTTATTTAGCTCTTTTGTAACCTATGGTAGGTAATTTTCTCCTGCAAACTATGGAGGCAAAAGCTGAAACTCGGCACAACTTGTATAACTGCCTTTTCAATTCATGTGGAGGGAAGGAAGGTAAGTTGGTAGGTAAATAGGTAGATAGACAGACAAACAGATATCTACATATATAGGGAGACAGTAAACCCATGTACTGCACTGATTTATGTGGCATGCTTAATTGTTTATTGCCTCAAGTAGAAGCTGAGCTGAAAAATGCTAGAAACTGATTTGGAAAAATAAATTATTCCTTTTCTTCCATCAGTTTCTAAAATGGCTAGTCTCCTTTTCTTCTTTTAGAAAGTAAATCAATCTGCAATTTTGTATCTGACTCAAAATGTACAACATCGTGCTGAATTACTCACTACTAAAGTGACTAACTATTCGAAGATTTAAGAACCACTTAAGATAACAAAACATACCAAGCACACCATCTCCTTAAATGTACTAATAGTCTGCAGCTAAATCACTGCATACTTGAGTGAAATCCCTTATAAAAATGTACCCTCAATGTAAGCAAACAAACATGACAAGGAAAAAGATTTATAAATACATCAATTCATTTAAAAAAAAACTAAATATAATAGAAAGCTGCATTTCCTTCCCCTCATCTCAAAGCAATGCTGCCTAGGTTTTCAATCTTACCTAGCAGCAAACATTTCATCAGGCTAGATTATCTGAAAATGGTGCAGGTTAGGTAGTAATTCCCTGAAGGATGGTCCTGTTTTGTCCCTGGTTTATCTCGACTTGATGCCTTGCTGATTAGCTGCAAAGGCTGTTATTGCATATGAACAAAGAAAAGTAAATACTTGCTTGAAGACTTTTAGTCTTAGATAGAATGGGTTTTTGCCAGTACCTCAAATCAGCTCCAGTATTTCCACTGATAGAATTTAGTATGTACTACATTTTTATTGAGATAAATAAATAAATATGGATGATTTAATGTGGTTTCTTCCCTTCTCCATATCTAATAGAATTGCAGGAATAAAACAGTTTTTTAATGATTCTAAGAATATTTAAAAAAATTCAAAGAGGACCAAGATGAGGTTAAAAAAAAAACCAGATGAAAATTACATATGAAGAGCACACAAAGCCTTAGATTTGTGCTTCGGACCAACCGATATCATTTTGGAAACTGAGGTTCTCAATCTGATGTTCTTGCTTCTCAAAATGGTTTAAAGACATTGCATAAGGTGGTCACAAATACATAGAACATCAATTTTTAAATTTAAAATCAGATATCAGAGAGGATTTTCCAATATTTAAATTTATCCTGCTAACGTAACTATTCTACACTATATTCCATTTCAACTAATAAAACTGCACACAAACTGAATGAATGAAAAAATAGAAAATTAGACATCAATCCACCATACAAAAGATGTAAATTACCTAAAAATATCAACCAAAATTTGATGTTGGAATTTTGGCTGATGTCTTCAAACAGTTTCAAGCAAACTGATAAATTCTTAAAAAATATTTTTAATGTGAAGCGTAATCTAGATTTTATTCATCCCAATTATGGCTATTATATGATGAAATGGGTTAGTTTCCCTAACTTTCAGTCTTACCATTGGCATGCATTATTTACATTATTTTAGGAGGAGTCTGGATTATCTAAAACAATGGGAGTATATTGAATTAAAATATGCTGATTTCACAATTTGATCCAAATACCTTAGCAGTATCAGAAACTCCTTATTATTAACAATAGTTGTTATTAAACTATATTTTGGAATATTATAAATAGTGTTTTAGTAGACAATTAAAGAATATTGTTAAGGTGGATGTTTTTTATTTACAAACTTTGAAATAAAGAACTGAAAACCCCTATCAAAATCAATAGTTAAGTGTCTTAAAGATACTCTTTAGAAGAAACTAATTCAACAACTCATGCAGAAAAATCTGATCTATGTGGTTATTGAGAGTGAATGACTTGAGGGTACACAACAACAGTTTTTCTCACCAGTTCATTCAAAAATATTATAAAGGTTGGCTGTCAATTTCACTATGCTCAAAGTAGGCAATGGTGGTGGTGGAGGAAAACGACACTTATATACATACCATCAATTTAACCCACTGTTGTCCCATTTTCATTATTTCATTTCATTATTTTGTAAATATAGTTTGGAAAAGAGCAATATATTTAAAGTTGTTCATTGAATCTGGCAAAAAAATTGGAATTTATCATTTTATGAATATCTATGGATTTACAAACTTAGGGTTTAGCAAACAAGATTCTTTTAGCATGGAGAAATATAAACACAGATAAGATGGTGTGTGTTAATTGTCTGCTATTTACTGAAGCAGTGGAAAGACTGATCATTATTAAAATGGAGTTATTCTGTGTGATTCAGAATGTAATATAGGTAGTCCCCAATTTATGATCATAATTGAGCCCAAAATTTATGTTGTCAAGTGAGAAATTAGTTAAGTGAGTTTTGCCCCATTTTATTAAGTGAATCACTGCAGTTGTTAAATTAGTAACCTAATTGTTAAATGAATCTGGTTTTCCCATTGACTTTGCATGTCAGGAGGCTGCAGAAGGTGATCACATGATCCCGGGACTCTGCACCCATCATAAATCTGAGTCAGTTGTCAAACATTTGAAGGTAAATCACATGACCATGGGGATGCTGCAATGGTCATAAGTATAAAAAATGGTCATAAGTCACTTTTTTCAGTGCTGTTGTAACTTCGAATGGTCATTAAGTGAACTGTTGTAAGTCGAGGACTACCTGTACAGTGTTTCATAACTACAATAGTTATACGCATTATAACATGTTTTTGTTATCTTGTGTTTTGCTATATTTGGCTTTTTTTAACGTATTAAAATAATAAAAATAATGTAATGTTTTAAAAAGCAACCAAAAGTTTTGGTAATTGCTTGCAATAATACAAACTCATGCTAAAGTAAACATTTGAGCATTTACTAGAGTTTCCATTTATTTGTTTTAGAAGCATAACATGTTAAAAGTACAATTATGAACAGTCAGTAGATATCCTTGCAAATAGCCATTGGGGGTATAATTGCAAAAAATACATTGTTCTAATGCTTGATATATGTAAAAGTGATTCCTGGGACATCCAATAAAGCATTTGTCATACTTTAGTGCTAAAGCACAAACTTCTTCAATATAATGTAGATTTGGTTGAATGTTTTTTTTAAACATACCTTGCCTTCATCCATTGGATTGTCACTAATATGGACAACAGGTCCTGGATGAGACTTGGATGACCTAAAAATTTAAACAATATTTTAAAGAAGCAAAAATACAGATGTATGGACTATTACATCATTTATAGTGTAAACTCCAATATTATTATTAAGCAGACTCACTTTCCATTAATGAGCCCAAGTCAAGGTGCTAGTCATACCTTAGAGCCCTGAAAAAGGAACAGGTAACTTTTTCCATCCTGAGGTGGTCATGGGGCACTAAATTAGGACCATATCCAGTCTCCTACCCTTCCGTAAGGCAGTGAAGACCTGGCTGTGCTGGCAGGCTTGGGACTGAAGTGAATGGTGTGTGAATGTGTTTTTTTTAACTTGTTTTTATGCAATGTTTTTATATGTTTTTATTCTGTACACCGCCCTGAGTCCTTCGGGAGCGGGCGGTATATAAATTTTGTTAAAATAAAAATAAAATAAATAAATATTAGTACCTAGGACAATTCCAAAACAGATCATTAAAATATGAGCAAAAATATGCTAATTCTATTTATTTTTTATTGTACAGTTTCCTTAATAGACTTGGAATTCTGTAGTTCGTGTCTTTAGCAAGGTATTTAACAAAGTACTACACATCATTCTGATTAGCAAGCTTAATTAAATATGAAAAATAAATGGGTATAGAATTCATTAAAAAAATCATATTAGCAGAGCATACATTAGCTCCTCATGAAGTAGACTGAAATAAGTATTCGAAGACCTGTACTCTCTTCCTGGATCCTGTTTCTCTCTTCCTACTTCTCTAATAATTTTAATGAGCATATTTCCTATTTTCTCACTGAAAGTAGGATCATATTCAGTTTCATTATGTAATAGTCACCATAGCTTCTTAGTTGATTTCCTCTAAAGTTATCTGCCTGGTTTACAAAACAGAAATAAATTATACTTGCTTTTTATAGTCTCAATTTTGATTTGCAGATCAACGAAGACTCACCCTGGACCTGTTGTGCATCTAAGCGATAGCCCAAGAGATGAAGGGAAAGTGAGTAAGAAGAACTCAAGTATTTCTCAGTGGTATAGTTTTAGCAGTTTTTGCCCTTTTGCCACAGTTAATTGGGCAAGTTAAACACACAAACATCCATAAAAAGTATGTAATGCTATAAACAATACAATATTATGGAGAAAAAAATAATATATACTCCTTTTGGGTAAGGTTAAACAAGTTTTTAGTAACCAGGTCAGAAATTTTGCTGACCTGAACATACAAATACAATAAATACTTCTGAACTGTGCAATGTATATATTAATATTTTGTAAGTAGGCTGTTGGTTCACTATATATTGAAAAAAAATATTTTCAATCAGTTTATTTGGTTTTGCTTAATGCAATGCTTTTCAATTGATGAATAAAATATAATATGTTTCAATATAAATATTGATTTAAATTTTTATTCCCCCTCCCCTTAAGAACAAAATGCCAGTCAGATCACAGGTGCTTGTCGCTCCAAAGTCAGAAAGACAGTCTCCAGTGGTCTTCCAGAGAAAAGTAAACTGGCCTCTGGGCTACCCTGGAGATAGTCCAAGAATGCCAGTCCAATTAAAGAAGGAAGACCAGAACTCTGCATCTCTATCTTCCTTGGTAGATACCGTATATACTCGAGTATAAGCCGAGTTTTTCAGCCCTCAAAAAGGGCTGAAAAAACCACCCTCGGCTT